>MJUU01038917.1:50617-70816 GCA_002080025.1 Modiolus philippinarum | reverse complement strand
CTGCTTTTTTAATCTTTTAACCCTCAACAGAGACAAATTTTATTAACTAAAATGTATACATGTATCGAAGCAGTGCATTTGTGTAAATGCTTTCTAGCAATTCTGAGCATTTAATACTTCAACTATGGTTTCAGGTTTCACAGACGATCCTTACATTTGTGCCTTACAAGCAATGCAACTGAGGGGTTTTTCTAGCGAAGCATGCTATGACCACAACATGTTGACAACAAATAAATATGCATCTAGTTAGTACTTGCTTAATTTAATGTGATTGATATAATAATAAACCTTTTACAGCACACACAAATAAACACCAGTAGCTCTTTATTCTTCCGCAAAAAACGAAATTCTATCTCTTTCCACCTTTCGTTCTCCGTTGCCTAAGTATCTCCACAAACTACAATCACGCTTTGTTTAACACAATTGAAAAGTCTTTAATAGTATTTGTATATTATTGATTATTGCACAATACCTCATCTTCTGGTTTTAACTGTTCTTATTCTTTTTATCATATCTATATTTATAAATCTGGCTAAGCGATATTGCAATACCAATCCCATCATCATCTACAAACCTGTTCCCAGTACCACCTATAGTAAATGTTTATAATACTTTTCAACTTCCATAAGGAAAACAGAAAAATTAAACCCCGCCCCGTTTTATCAGGACAAAACTGGACGCCATTTTGATTTTCGAGAATCTGAAATTCCTATTGGTCAGTCGTCTTCTGCGCATGTGTTCTCCTCACTGCGCAAGCGTACTCCTCACTTCGCCCCAAGAACTATCTATATAGCTAGGCTATTCCATAGCCTAGCTAATTCAAAATATATTTAACTACAGGGAAATGAGCTTTCAAAAGTATATGTATAAAAAAAAAACAATAAAAATCGTGAGAATTTGAAAAATTGAAAAATCTATGCATATCATATTTTCAGTTTTACTAGTACGATATCTATATTTGAATATAAATATAAGCAATTTGATTGGACGCAGCGAAGTTGAACGGCAACCAATAGAAAACGTGGGTTTTAGGCTTAAGAAATCCAGCTTGAGCTGCCAAGGGTGAAGAGGAGAGGAGGGGATCATAACCATTGGCTAGCATAGAGGAATGTCTCTATGAATTTATCTTTAATTGACAGATGAGTTTGACATTTTTGCAAGCCAACAGTTGAAAACGATTTAACGGATGTATTGACTACAGGTTAAAACATATCAAAAATATGGTGTAGCAAAAGTTGATTCGAACGCAAACTTACAAAAATTGTTGATTGAAGTATAATTAGTCGAAAAAATTCGTGTCACATAAAAAAAGGTGTTAAAAATGATCACTATAGTGCCTTTTGTTTTGTAGGTGTAAATCACTTTTCCGCAAATCACATTTATGGCAAGAGCAAATAATGTTGAAAAGCAAATTGGGCACGGAAGATTTGATTTTCGGTGTGGGGGGCTGGAGGTTGGGCTAGATAACGTTTTTTCTCCCACATAAACACATTGCAAGAAAATTTGTGCAAGGCATTTTTTTCTCATAGACAGGCTGAGAACCGGATATTTTTTTCAACCGGGATGCTGGTTGGATTTTTTTTTTTGCAAAAATCGGTGCCAGGTATTTTTTGAAAATGTAAGACGGAAAAGGAAAGAAGATAATATCCGAAATTGACTCCCTTTTGTGTCCGGGGAAACGGTAAAACATAACAGGCTGTTAAAGCATATTAAAGTCGTCAATCGAGATGTACAGACTATTAAAATGTTTATAAATAATTTCCTGACCTTCACATTTAAGGTCTTGGCCTCTGACAACTTGACTAAAAATTATTAAACAAAACGTGTAAAAGATCTCGGATGAGTTGAAACCTGCTTCAAATTTATTACAACATAATGACATAACTTCTTACACCTGTACCTTGTATCTCTCTCACATTGAACACTTCAGTGTTAATATCAAGTAGTTCTTACAGAGATAAGTCACAAGTTTAGAGGATTTTTAATTTAGATAAATCTCAAGTTTCTTGTACTGCGGTAAATTATTTTGACGCAATTTTCTGTTATATTACTTCAGATATGATTTTTTCATTTTATTTTCAATTATGATGTAAACTTAATTCCATTGTAGACAGCAGAATTCCAATTTTTGCATTTTTCTTAAGCAAAATCAATAAATGAATAATTATGTTTGTTTTAATTAAAACAAATTAAAAAAGTATTGTTGCTACATATAGAATGATGGAAACCATTTTGGATTTGGCATCTTTTTTGAAGGTCAACTGAGGAATGGACATAAAAATCACAGACTTTGAAGGGCACCACCCAAAGACAATTGTGACTAAGTTCTGTTTCAATTTGCCTAGTTGATCTTTGAATGTGTTTTCCCATTAGGTCAAATGTTAAATTAAGTTCCCTTCTATTGGACTTTGTGACCAAGATTGGTTTTGAAGTTTCAAACGAGAAATTTTTTTGAATGTGTCTTCCCATGGGGTATAACTAAGTTCCCGCTGGCGGCCATCTTGAATGAGATGCGGACATAACAGACAGACATAATTTGTAAAAGGGACCAACCAAGGACTATTGTTACCAAGAAAATTCACAATGCTGTTTCAGAGAAGAAGATCTTGGAAAGCTTTCCCATAAGGTACAATGTTAAATTATGTTCCCCGCTGGCAGCCATCTTGGATGTGATGCGGACTTAACAGAAACATTTTTGAACGGACCAACTAATGACTATTGAGACCAATGTTGCTTCCGATTGGCCTAATCGTTTTTCAATATGAGATTTTAGAAAATGTTTTCCGGTTAACTAATTTCCGTTAACGGTCATCTTGGAAGAGGTTGCAAAAAGGGCCATAACTCCCAAATGGGTACTTGGATTTTCTTCAAAATTCCCATGTGGGTAGATCTTGACATGCTGAACATTTTTGCAATCAAATCTTCACCTCCATATTTATTACAGTTTTTTAAAATAAAAACATTTAAAAAAATTCACGGAAAAAGGATAATAACTCAAGATGGGTCATCAGATTTTCTTCAAAATTGCAGGGTTGGTAGATCTTGTCATGCTGTAACGATTTTCGAGTTATTTGCTAAAAAATTGCAGTTCTATTCTTAGTAACGACCGCCACGTGTTTGACATAGGACATAGAAAATAATAAATTTGAAACTAGATATCACAGTGATGATTCAGTTGAAGTTTGGTTCCATTTGACCCAGTGGTTTCAGAGGAGAAAATTTTCGAAAGTGAGCGACGGACGATCGACGACGGACGGGCAACAGATGCCAGGTGATGTAATAAGTTCACTCAGGCATAGACAGTTGAGCTAAAAAAAAAAGAAGTTTTTGAGCTTATAATGAAGTTTTTGATATTTTCAGGATTTAAAGGTAATCAAAAGTCCAAAGCTTATTGCGCAACTACAGACGATATGCAACATTAAATCCATATAGATAAAAAAAAGTTTGAGGAGTTCGCGTCGCATGCTAAATGTGTAAAAAATAATCCGGAGGGGATCGCACTGCTAGTGATTTAATTATGTGCCGTTCTTGTTCATTTTTGTTTATTTGTTATGTCTTTGTCATGCTGTCTCAATTCGTATTGAATGTGAATTGTCGTGATTTTGGATTTTTGATTTTAGAATTCCACCTTTCCTTGTTTTTGCTTTTGTTTTCGTTTGCCGATGTACTTGTGGTCTCTTGTTTGAACCAAGACAAATATAGAAAATCCGAAAACTTATTGCACATGTACAGCATATATACAACAACTCTATCACCCAATTTGAACCCTAAAATCAAGATTGCTTGCTTGGAATTACTTTATCAAATTTCTGCTTTCAAATTTTAGACAACTGTTTACAGAGAACAAAGTATTTTTCAAAAACTGATACAATAAAGATAGTATTCTCTAATCCAGCCATATGAGCAGAAAACATACCAATGGTCATTTCAATAATTTATATACGGTATTAATTGTCGAAATTGTAGTCTATTGTAAATCAAACACATTGTTTTTTGTCATGACTGCTTTATATTGATTTCAGGTGCTTATTTGTTGTGCATCACAAAAGAAGTCCAGAGAATATACCAGACGGTTTCAGACATTTGATACTATTTCAGTGGCCATCAGCCGAGCAACAACCAGAAGAATCTACCTCATTAAATCATATATCATTGAAGGAATTGAGCAAGGAACATAACCAAGAAGTCGAGAAGGTAAGACAATTGGCATTGCCTGTAATATTTTCTCAATTTGACTATCTGGCCTGTTCATAATCGGTCTTGTCTTGTTGATCTCTTAGCGTTTGATTGACTAGCCCTTTTAACCTCTCTTAGATTACGCGGTTCAAGATATTTCCTGGCACTACTACCTCTGTACTTTGAACACATGCTTGGGTTTCAGTTTATGGTATACTTTCCAGGTTGTCCTTTCTTCAACCATTTTGAATCTGGCATAGGCACCTTGTTGCTCTTTGGGTGGTTAATTGAAAGTTCACAGTTTATCAGAAGGTTGTTTTCTGCTGCATGCATTTTTTGTGACGGCCGATTAAGGAGCTCCTAAATGTATACCTTCCCATCTGCTTAGTTGGTTTTCTACCTCCACCAAGGAGGTTTTATTTTGTCATTCATTGGTTTTTATGTTGGCTTGATCTTCCCTGTTACTTATTTGGTTGACTTTTAAAGTTGTTTTATAGGCCTTGTTTCACTGCTTAATATGCGAGATTTTCACTTACCATTTCTTGTACCTTCTTACACCATTCTTGATATCTTTGTTTGCTGATCTTATACTTTTTGTCTCCTATCTGACCTAAACTTTTCAAACGTGACTGGCGGCATTCAAATCTCTTTGTTGTGCCTTTCCTCCACCAAGAATTAACTTCTTCATAGGTCTCCAATACAGGTATTATTTCCACTGATGTCTACATGAATATTAGTTATAGTAGTTCAAATATACTGTTGAGTTTTATTCTAAATTCAACTGTTACTATTTGTTAACCTATTTAAGTTTTATGTGCATCTTAGCTATCAATATGTAATGATCTGAATCTCTTTACACTCATATTCAGTTATGTCAGTAATGACCATCTGAACCTTTTGCTGCTACACATATGGTGTGCTTGCTTTCTCTTATAATCCAGGAATTCAAGTTAGAAATCCGAATACTTCTAATTAAACATTGTGAAATAAAATAAAAAGGATAAAAGGAAACACTTACAATGGCTGAAAAATACAGTAACATGTCAAATGTACCAAGGAACTGCACACACACACACAAAAACAAAACCAATAAAACACAAAAGACATAAACAACGATAGGAAATCGGGACAGCCGGACTGCGAACCGGCACCAGCAAAAGCAAGCGGTAGGGTTAAGCCAGTTTAATGGTATCAAACCCCTTTTCTCTGTCCCATTTTACTATAGTACATGTATAATAAACATACGAATAAAGCTCAATGCAAGTAGATTACTAACTTCATGACCACAATCCTGAAAAAAGGGACAAAACGTAATTTTTTGAGATGCATATGCAGAAATTAAATTTACTTCTAACCATGAGACAAAACCAATTAAAATTCATTCCATGGTACATGTTAATTCTCTAACCCTCAAAATGTTTTGAAGAAAAGATACTTCTTAGCATTCACACTATATTACAAAGACAAATCTGTGGCACTATCATATTCCACGAAGGCAAAATTAAAATATAACAGTTTGATATACAAGACATCACAGAAAACTGTGTTGGTCACATCATCCAAGTTGGTACTTTATATTTCATTAATAAAAATTGCCTTCATTTAAGGTGAATTATGTTGAAATATTTTCCCCATTTAAATAATTTACCCCGTAGTTTCTTGAATAGGACAGGATCCGAGTCCTGCTTAAATTTATGGTTTATCCACAAAATGGTAAACCTCAATTTAATTGTTGTTTGTGACCAGGAACACACAAACAAACCAAAAACAGTCATTTAACATACACATACAGTTACATAATACAGTATCAGGACAAATGATATTATTCGTTTTCAAGGTTTTAGTGGAACATAAGTTACACCGAGAGTACCATCTTTTCAATACTTATGATACTACAAAACATCGACTTGCTAATTTTACCTATGATAACAGCAAAACTCATATAAACCTACAGAAGATCAGGTTCATTGCAAGATGTTTCTATATTTATGTAAATCTATCACGCTGCTCTGTACATATTTTATTAATGTTTCGAGACTAATGGCCACTGACATTCCCCTAGGATAAATATTTCTGATACCTTTTTTCATTCTGGCAGGTGATAATGAGTTACGGTAGTATGTTTGCAAAGAGCAGATCAATTAAAACTTAATTACAAGTTGTCCGTTTAATAGATAGAATAATTTCTTACAAATAAGAGACTTGGAAGATATAAATCAGTAAGACATACCAAATATTTGATCTCTCGTCGGGCATTATAAATTTTACATAAGTTGTCGAAATGCGCATATGCAGAAACTAAATTCACAGTTACTTCGGTATTTTGTTGCATAAGTTGGTCTGATCAAAAATCTAAAATAGGAGTTTCACTATATTCGCCCTCTTAAAGTCTCATCAATTTATTGATTTGGGAGAAACCAGTACTCCGTAATAAAACTGCACGTCCAAAAACTGAACAGTTAGTTAAACATATGATGTATAACACGCCCTTTAAAAGCACAGACGTGCCAAAATGATGTCCAGTTTCAATGTGCAAACAAAGGTCAGAACAGCCCTTTGGTATGTCTATATACACACAATTAGATAATATCAGAAATACACACGGAAGAACTACAACAAGTTGTGACAAATTGCCAGTTTTAATTCATTCAGCATGTGCACCCACGTGTAAACTAGAATTAACTGTGAAGTTAATCATATATCGACAACCATCTTCTATGATGAGCTTGTATTGCAAACACAACAGTTAGTACTTTGGTGTTAATATTATAAAAGTGGAGTTTAGTCAAAAAAATTCTTAAAAGTAAGTACAGCGTACCTTATTGATACACATATAGGGCAAAATGAAAACATTAATAACAACTATACTCGTTTTATTGAATTTCTGTTATTTTAGAAAAAAAAATCGGAAATGATTTTTTCGGTATTAGCATAATTTAAAACCAAATATAACTTTGGTAAAAAGATTCCTGCCTACCTTCAAAAGATAGTATAGTTTTTAGTTTGCCGAATTTCAATGCTTTTGATTTTATCTGCATTGTAGAGGCATAAGTTGTTGTAATTGCCTGAGGTAATTGCGATTCACAGAATTTTTTTTAATCACTGATCCAACCGCCAATCGTTAAGTAGCTTTCTCATAGACCTTGTATAAATATATTTATAATGAAAATAACAACATTTACGGTAACGTTTAAAAATTTTATAAAAAGAAGCTATGTCTATAACTAAATTTTATGTTATCTTTATCTACAGAAAATTTGGGCTCTTTGATCGGTTTTCAGGGGCTCCTGCAATAGAACTGCACGCCCCAAGTGGTGGATACCGATAGGAGAATGCCCTGTCTATGCGGGGTAATACGGAAATCCCGACCGGAAACCATTGTAGCTTAACTGTGGAGAAACGCCACATCTAATGCAGTATATAAAGACCCTTTTATATTTCTCGTTCAAGAGCAAATTCACTGGGGGTCATATAGAATGCCAAATTTCCTGCCCCTACCCATTTCTCCAATTTTCCAGTGGAAATCAACCCCCACCCCAATGGTCCCTTCTACTTTCATTAGTCTCTTTTTTTACTTTGATTTTTGAATTTATTAAATTGTTTTCGTCCTGATATAGATGAAATATTGCTCACTGGACGTTAAACTCTAATCAATCAATCTACAGAAATTTTGTTATTTTTATCTATGGGTTCCTTTGGGACAAAATGATTTGTTGAATTAAAAAGTAAAATTACACGTTGCGAGACAGCTGAATGTCGTATAAAAAGACAAAACAGGAAAATATATGTAGCTGTCATACATGAAGAGCTAAATTTTAAAAAAAGGGTTATAAACACAATTTGAAATAGAAGAAAAAAGTCAAAATTTTCGGAGTTGGCTCCCTTGACGTAGGTGAAAAAAAAAACAAAAAAAAAAAAAAAAAAATACGGGAATTCACCTTGGACCAAGACACATGTCCAATTCTTTGTCGTTTCCTACATTACAGTTGAATGAGCCCTGTACTTGAAACTTAAATAAAAAAAAAACAGAAATTTGTGTTAAACTCTTTGATAAATATCCCATATTGAAAGTTTAAAAAAAAAGATTTTTTATCTACTCCGATGAGATGTAAATTGCCAAGAACGGCATCTACAGAACTCTGATACACTGCCATCTTAGTTTTTTGTTGTTTTAACTTTTGTGATGAAAATATAAATGTTGCAGTAGAGGTTAAATTTCAAAATCAACACTACCATATTCAGGGTTTGCCTGATTTGTTATGAGGTTTAGCCCGCCATTTCGTTTGAGATGCCTTTACCAAATCAGGACCATTACGGTTGACCATTTTACCGGTGGTTTTACACCTGCTTTGTTTTTTTTTGCCCTTTGGATTTCGGCTTTTGACAATTCTGTTCAGTAATTTTTGTTATTGCCCCCACCCCCCTCCCCCCATTTACCATTTCATACAGATAACGATAGTCAATCTTCTTTCATATAATATGAACATATATTTATTTTATTATTGCCTGTTATTCTATGTATCAATATAAAAATCACTAATCTGTTATGACGTTGAGGAAAACTTTGATTGCTCATCATCGACCCATTCATCATTAAAACTTTGGTCATAGCTGTTTTTACTCCTTTGTAACACCCGTCAAATGAATATTCCAGTAAATAAGAGGCAATTTGGGAATTTATGTTCCTTCGGTGGAAATTGGATCAAAAAAAGTGTATTTTGAGTCCCCAAAACAATGAGCTGACCAACTTAGAATAATAGTTGATGATGATTACAAAATTACCGGAAAAATGTCAGGAGCTACATGGTCTAAAATAAAGTTAAAATATTTGAAATATATTAAGTCACATATAGACTGAAAAGTTACAAGTCAATGTATGATGAGCCTTTAAATACTACCCCTTTGTGCCTTTTGGAGACCCCTTATCTCTTACTGCTTGCTTGCCTGCATTAGGCAGTTGATGGTTTCCGGATCTGCAGCCAACTATAAGCTTAACGTTTTAAAACCCCACCAGGGCAAATTACATGGATTGACACATACCGAATTTGACCCAAAACCTGACTTTTCACTTACAGTGTGACGGGTGTTACTTTTGAAGCAGGTCATGCAGTGAAACACTCATTCACCCATCTTTTAAAGTTACCTTTTGTTTCCTTTCTTTTCAAGTGTGCACTTGGTAGACTACCTGTATATTGGGTTTAATTCGTATGTTTATCATAAAATAGGAAAACGGGACAGAGAAAGGGGAGGTTTGAGTACCTATAAACCGGTTAAACCCTATCAACTTTTTCTTTTATTTGTTTCTTTAGTGCAGTTCCTTGGTAGAATGTGGCTTGTAACTGTATCTGTCAACCACTGTAGGTGTTTCCTTTTTGTCTTTTTTTTTTATTTAATTAACCTTCCGGAGCACCTATTGACACTCCTATTTTATAGGCTAACACTATCATCCTCCCAAGTCAGATGTTTTGAATCCGCTCATGTTTTTTCCTTGGGGTAACATATACGTGGACTCAAAACACCTGACTTGGGAGGATGAACACTGTTAGTGCTCTTTTTTATGGCGTTTGTTTTATGTTGAGTTTGTTTCGTTATCGTCACTTATGTTTTCTGTCTGTATAAATAGGAAATTACCAATTAAGTTACTGTAAATTTACCTTCAGCATATGGCCATTTCTTATGTCTATTCATGTCAAATATAATCAGTACATTGGAGATTTAGAATTCAAAAGATGTCTAAAAGTTGATAGAACACAAGCAACAAAGGGTAGAGCTTTGCATGATGGAGATTCTCATATATAAGATCCTTTAATTTCCATGTATTCTGAATTTACTACGATTTTTTGTTGTGTTACAGTATGCGGTATTCATTTGGAAATTTATTTATCCAGGTTTTTGCACATACTTATTCCGTATTATCTCCAGTCCACTATTGGAGTAAGTTTTATTTAGCACAGTGAATTTGATACAGATTAATTGCGAAAAACTGCGTGGTAATATTGAAAAATATAATCCCAAAAAATGAATTAGCAACACTTTACTTGTCAAAGAGCACATGTGTATATTGGATATATGCATCATTTGGCATGAAATATTGGCACATCATGTAATTTGATGTCACAACGAAGCTGGCAGTTCAATTAGTTTTCATGATGTTAATTAAGTAGAATTTTATTAGCTCAAATGATCTTGTTGTGGTATAGATAAAGACAATAGAGTTTTAACGAGCTGTTTAGAATCAGCTGATTTTGTTAGATGGATTACCATGGAAACCACGAACGTTAATTTGTAATACCTAGCCGTATCGCTTGTTTTCTTTAATATTAAATGAAGCTTTACATGTTAACTATCATGTCTGTATCTGTCCAGAGTCTGTGATGAAGCCAATTTCCCCCAGGCCTTCATGTCGGCTTTGACTTCATTAACTTGGTATCTACGAAACCCTTGCCTCAGTCGGAGATAGGATCATTCATGAAAGAGGAAATTAATCTAATTAAGCTATACATTAAAAATATTCTCTTGTTATTACTACCATGTAATTTTCTATGTTAAGTATGAGTCAAAGGTCGTATATCTGTGCACAATGTAAATTAACATACGCATTTTGAGAATGCTAGCTGTATTGTCATATTAACTGAAGGAAAATTTCTAAAATCAATCTGAGATTGAAGAAATGGATACAAAATTGTGGTATCAAAATAATGGTAAAACAGACAAATAGAACAATAGTTATACACTTGGATTGTTGATTATTAGATCATCAAAGCACTGAGGTACTGTGTCAAGAAAGAATCTCAGATGTGTCAAAAATAGGCCTAGTCTTGTAAACATAAACTGTGTACACGTTCATATTTAACTGAGGGTCGGTATGATCTTTTTCGGGACTACACAAAAGGCCATTTATTTCACGGACCCCCATTTTTCAAAGCGAATTTTAGAAGAGTGATATTTCACAGAGATCTCTGGAAATAATGAAAAAAATCAGTGAACATTTTTTTTCTTTGTGAGTTTACTTATACGAAAAATGAATGTTTATTCTATAAATATTAACATAAATGTCAATTTCGAACCTCAAATGATGACGTTTTGTTTTAAAATGTTTACTTACCTTTTTCAGAAATATCTCGGGAAACTGTAGCAAAAGACCGGAAACAATAACAATAAGCTTATTTCGTTGAAAAGTTATGAAATTTTACATATTATTGTAAAATACAATTTTTACTCAATATTTTGGAAAACGGACAATTTTGAATCGCAATTATCTCGAAAGCGAAATCATGAAGGTATATTTTTCGTTGCAGATTTTGAAAGAGCATGTTCAAATTGACTTGAAAAAATCAGTACAGGATCTTTACTCCATCGTACTCCCTTACGATCATTTAACCATCACTTGGCGTTCGATGCTCACTCTTTATTAAAAAATCTGCTCTTAAATTATTGGGTAAATTGGATTTAAACTTGCATGACTTTGTTCTCTATCAGTTTTTAAACATCTTTGAGTTTATGGTCTTCCAAACGTTTAGATTTTATCTGCACTGATGAGACATAAGTTGTCGAAATGCGCATATGCAGAAAGTAAATTCACAGTGACTTCGGTATTTAGTTATTTGCTATAATAGTTCTTGGGATGTAAATTTTTAAAGGTCTGCACACCCACCCATGATAAAAATTTGTCCCTATTGGAAAGGTTTTCTCTGATGCTATTCAGCCATTTATAACCAATCTTAGGCAGATGGTCACCTTTAAACAACATGACCGACAGGTTCATATATGCACTGCATCTCAACCAAGATGATCACGAGCAGGGAACATTTGGACTTTATGGGTAAACTCATTCAATATGGCTGATTAGAATTATGCTTGGTCGCAATAGTCATCGGGTGTTCAAGTGAAAATTTTTGTCCGACTTGCGATGGCCACAAGCGAGGAACAGTTTAATATTGACCTTATTTCAAAATTTTAATAAACGATGGAAGGGGAAATTCAAACTCCAAGCAAAAAACACCACAGAAACAACACAGCAACACAAATGAAGACAACACAACGAGACATAGCCAACCGAATATTTACAGGTAATCTAAAACACTAGCGGTGTGAACCGTGCTCCGTAAGAGTAAGCATTTCTGCTTAAAAAAGATGAGACTTTATGAGTAAAACACTCACTGATCTATGAAACCCCGTTGTCATTTACAAGAAAACTTGAGGTCAGTTGTCTTTACGTGGTTGTCTTCAAAAAAAGATAATGACTAGGACTGCATCTATTCAAACAGGCAACAAGCGGGAACATAGTTTAACATTCGACCAAATAACATCGAAGGATAGTACATATTTGACTTCGTCACGCTCCATATTATGGTGGTCTTGATTTCCTACTCGAGCTAATGGTTTCACATGTTGACATGTCAATGTTCCTTTTAACAGATTATAAGCATTCCTATAATTATCTAGAAACAAATGAAAGGATATGGAGTGAATGCACATGTGACAAAAACGCACACGATACATAGAAAACTCCAGTTTATCAAGGANAGGGCTTTTATTCCTGTCTACATCTTGATGTCGCCTGAGGGTCTTCAACCAAATGTGAACAAATATTCACCCCTCTATTTGCTTTGAAGATGCATCAAAATCGAAATAAATTGCAATTTCGCTACTCTTTATAATGAAAATAAAAGAGACAAAACGAAAACAAAGCAGTAAACAAAAGAAAGTGTTACAGATATAAGAATGCAATCAGTCGTTTTATTTTATTCTCTAGTTGATTAATGATAGATAAATATATACGACTGGCGTTTAGGAGGTATGCTTTGATAGTTCCTGTCTATTTTTGCTTAACCATATTTTTCACTTTGTCTCATTTCAGATTTGTAATCTTGGAAGAAGTAATAGATAGTCATCGATTTCCTCATAGCACGCCAAATTTATATAATGTGGATCATTTCAAAATAAATTAATAAGATAAAATTTCTCAGAACATTGTACAACAAGGTGATATGAATCATATATAACATAAGGAAGGAACTTAATCACACAGAGAACTTCAATCAGAATATATGAAGAGCAATACGTCTTGTAGATTTGAACATTTATGTAAAGATATTACAGAGATAAGAATCTTCAAATAATCTATAAGAAAAATAAAGAACTAGTTTACCTGCTGTGACTCTGACGTCAAGATAAATAATCATGCAGAATGTGGATTACATTGACGATTTTGGATAATCTCACTTAATCACGATACTTTTTGTAAAACATACGGATTTCATCTATCGATATCAACCTACAAAAGTACTTTCATCACCCGTTTCATTATGGCGAAAAATCATAAGCTTATGAAAGAAATATCTGACCAGTTTCTACACTGCAAAATATGCTTAGAACCATTTAAAAATCCCAAAACCTTATCCTGTCTTCACACATTTTGTTTAGATTGTCTCCAACAACATTTAGACGTGGAAAGTTCCCGATCAAGATTTGCCATATATAATCGCCATATAACATGTCCATTGTGCAGGAAGAAAACTGAATTGCCATCCGGAAGTGTTCGGCGATTGCCGGAAAACTTTTTGTTGTCAAACCTAACAGAAATAATTGATCGTCGTCGACCATCAACAATACCACCATGCGAAATATGCCCGTCCGGAGTTCGGGGTAACAATGCATCCTCAAAATGTTTAGATTGTTCCAAACTATTATGTAAAAGTTGTGTAGCACTACACATAAATACCAAGGTGACACAAGACCACACATTAATTGACATCGAAGGAGAAAAAGATATAGAATGTAAAGAACACCCGGAAGAGATCGTGAGGTTTTATTGTGACCCCTGCGACACGTGCATTTGTGTCGTCTGCACATTTCAGGAGCACAGGGACCACGAAATTTGTTCCTTCACTGACGGATATTCCCGATATAAAAATTCTATGGAAAATCTAAAAGACAAATGTAGAAAAAGACTTGATGATGTAACTGAACGCTTAGACATGATAGAAAAATGTGAAAATACAATAAAAGAGACACGAGAAAATATTAGAGACTTGGCAATTAGTTACATTCAACAGGTGAGACAAACTGAAAAAGAATTACTTAAAAAGGTGGAGTCATTTTTCAGTGAAGAAGCCGTTCATTTTATTAACAATCGGGAATGGTTGCAAGAGAATGCTGAAGGACTGCAAAGTGCGTGTAACCTGGCAGAAATTGTTATGTCTGATAGAGGAGTTGAAATGCTTCTGTTAAAAAAGGAAATAGAAGAAAAACTAACATCATTATTGGAAACCGGATTACCTCCCGTACCACCCGATTTTCAACCTCAAATGCTTAAATTTGTACCTGGGGCAGTATCATTTGGAACATTAAAAGTCAATAACAATGATTCTAGTGAAGAAGATTTGTCAAATAATTTAAAAACAAAGGAATACATTACTTCAGAATCACAGACAGATGAAATAAAATCAGAAACACATGAGAAACAATTTAATGGACAAACGTATGAACCAAATGAGATGGTAACAGTTCAAAAAGCTGTCAATACAGATCCTGTGTCCTGTCGAGATAAAATAACATTGACAGCAGATAGTCTCTATAAAGACATTGGCAGGACATTTGACAAAACAGAAAAAGTTGATAGCTGTGTACAAGTTGTTACAGATGCAGGGACGCCATCGTCAGGTATATGTGTCGGCTGCTGTGAAGAATTAAAAGACAAGCCAACACCCGTTGAATTTGGAGAAGCTCCGAAAATACAGGAAATAATTCTTATGAACAGTTTGGACAAAAGTGGAAAAGAATGGAGACGCATGCGTAGAAGCATGATTAGAAGTCGCCGTGTTCAAACCGATATATCTGTATCTTCAGAGGATATGACAACAATACATGGATTAACAACAAATACGACGCCTGTCTCACGTAGTTTTTCATGTGATGACGTAATTGATGATAAAATAGTAAGATCAATTGGTCTTGATCCTATTATATTTGAACCACCAAAACCAACAACTGAACCACCACGAAAACGTATGCGACACAAAACAACTATGACGACGTGTGAGATGAAACCAGTTGTCCCAACAACTGAAAAATGTACTACTACAATTCCACCGGACAGGAGAACATTTCCGACCCAAACTATAATTGAGACAGCAACTATTTTAACACAAACACCGGCAGTTCAAAAATCAAATAAATCTGCAGCAACGGATTACGCAGGACAAACGGACCAATCAACATCTACACCACAAATCACTTTAGTCGACAATGAAACATGTATGCCTGTAATTACTCACAATACAATGGGGACATGGACTGATATTTTACAAACGTCCGAACGTGCAGTTTGCACGGAAGGGTGTGAAAAACGAGATGTTGGTACAGATATAACCCATCCTATTACTTGTGATCAAGGAGTACAGATTTTTCCTAGTCAAACTGACAAAAGTATAAACACAGGACCAGTAAATGTACGAGAACAGAAATCACAAACTGAAACTGTTGAAGACGTAACAGAAAACCGAAAAAGTTGGCACGGTGGATCCGGATTCTTTTCCAAACTGTTTAAGGGGAAAAGCTCTGGATCAAATTCGAGCCTTTTAGACCAAACTCTTTCGTCTACCTCATCTTTACAAGTATGCATGGTCGATTCTTCTACAGAAACAGACGAAAAGGTGCTCTTTGACAAAGAAACGGGTACTCCAAACCCCATTTCCTTTGACCAATGGACAGAAACTATCACACCCGTGATGATAAACACGGGTATATCTCCCCCTAGACCATTATATGTAGATTCTTGCGTGGAGACCAATCAAATAACATCAATGGACCAGGCGACATACACAGAGGTCATACAAAAAAAGCATATTGGTATCGACACTGTGGTAATTGTTCACGATAACGAAACATTAACGGATAAAATAAGATGTCAAGATGCACAAACAACTGTAGATTTGCTCTTTGATACATCAGAGACAAATACAGATTCAAAAGTAGTAGTGGATGTATCCGTATCCACAGTGGATGATTGGTTGAGATTGTTTAAACCCGATTCTTATGACGTTTCGACAACTACACCAATACCAGATTTACTAAATACAGGGACCAATACCAGTAGTGTAACATCAGAATATACAGCAAATATATGTCAACATGACCTGATTGACAGCACCGAATGTCCTACTACTTTATTAAATGTTGATAAACGTGATTTTGGAACAATGGCTTTATCATTTGGTCATTCATCATCTGCTGTTTCGGACGAGATGACACAAACCTTTACAGCCACTCTTTATGATAAATCTGTTTCTACATCCCGAGAGTACATACCTGAAAACGAGAAAACAATTGAAAGATCAGACATGTCAACATCGACAGAATCTTTACCATATATAGGACTATTGAGCGAATTAGAAGGCGATGAATTGTTCTTGATACCAGAATCAGCATTCGGATTAAGATCGTCTCACGATTCACTAACGCTTTACGAGGATGATGTTGAAATGGTTGATGATGGAACTCTGACGGATGATCATATGCAAGACCAAGAGGATACGTCAACTCAAACGTTTTCATCACCAGGAAATTTTGATATTGATTTATTCTCAGCCGACGAAAAATTTCAAATGACACGCGAAGAGAAAGAAGGCAATTTAGTGGACGTTGGAGTGAATACACTTCCAAAATTAACTTTTGAGAAGGAAACATGCACACCAATAAGGCATCTTTTTTCAAAAGGAACGATGACATTTTATATTCAAAAGACAGACAAATCAACAAGCACTTTTAGTAATACTCGTCAGATTGCCGACACTGTTTTCAACAAGGGAGCTATCCATGACAAAGCAAACAAAGAAACCATGACAACGCAACAACAACAAAAAGATGCTGCTACTGCTACAGAAGCAATTGTTACAGGTGGCAAAATGGCTGAATGTATCACAAGGCTTAGAAATGTATCCGATCGACTTCAGAGTCCAACAAACAAATCACCTCCTGATGTCCCTTGGAGTCCCTCTTCAACGGGACATGAAGACGGAAATCCGAAAGATGAACAAATGCGAAAAAAGCAAGTAACTGATCTTTACATGAAGGAAAATTCGGAGACAATTCCGAAATCAAAACATAGAGAGAAGCAATCAAATAGGAAAATACAGCCGATGACCTCATTAAAGAGTAAGCTTGCACCACCCGATACAAATGAAGAGGAGGGAAAATCCAAAAGCCTTCCCCGTCAGTCATCTTCGCATGTTAAAATGGGAAGTCAAGGCGGTGTTCCTACACGCTTGCCAATGTTACGCTATAACTCTGCTCCTGGACGAATAGCAACTGTTCCAACACAACAAGGAATGAAGAAAAATATTTCCAACAATCAAAACCTTTCTCCAAGTAAGATACCTGTAAAAGATAATCCTGAACGACCAAAGACTCCAGTAAGAGGAAGGAAAGGGAAGTCGCCATTGCCCGCAATCACGGAATCTCGACCATCATCTGCTAGTTCAGAAGCAGAATCGTTTGTTTCAGCAGTATCAGAACAATCTTCAGATGCCATGGATCTAACGACTTTACGAATTCCAAGTCCACCGACTGTTCAGACCAAATCATCGGGAAGGTCATCTCCGGTTCCCGATCAAAATAAAAATCAAGGAACCAAAAAGGGATCAGGGAATGTTGGATTTATGCAAAAATTCTTCTCGAAAAAGAAAAAGCCTGAAGATGATAAAACACCACCGTCTCCTAAAAAACAGAGGAAGAAATTTGTTATGCCTCCGCCACCACCCCCAGAACCAGAGAAACCACCAAAACCTCCGAGGTCGAAAGCTTTCGTTTATATGAGGCAACGCATTTTCTCTATTGAACACGAAAACGAAAAACCACCAAGGAAAGGTTCTATAGGTGACCTTGGAAGATCATTGTCCTCAGACAGCTCATCGTCACAAAATACAATGGACGATCGACCACCTTCAACATATGATAATTTATAAAATCACGACGATGGTATTCTGGTTTTCGAATTTTTCTTTTGAAATTTGTTACTACAAAAATACAAATGAATCCAAATTCCTGACAGTTGTATATATACTGAGTGAAAAAGGGTTATCAACATATATCGTACAGCTTCGAAGTATTGCAAAATTATTTTTTCTCTACATGACCTAAAATTAGATTGTTAAAATTATCTTTCGAGGAAAAACATGATGTTTGTTTCACATGTAGTTTTCAAATTGTAAAATAATATATGCAATAAATGCATATGAAGCAAATTCCGAAGTCAAGGGCAGAAATAAAAATTTATTTGTAGCATATTGTTGTTAAACCCTTTTACTCGGTATAAGGAATATGTTTCGTCTCCCCCGAATACCAAATCGTTATGATTGAAGAAAATGATTATATTTATTACACACATCATATTCAGTGGTGTTTTTTTTTAAGTCAGTTAATATTAATTATAAGCAATTTGAATTTAGAAATATAAAAAATGCATGAGGCAACTATCTTGGAAAGCTTTTGCTATAAAAAAGAGCAATAAAAAGCACATATATATTAAGTATATTTTAGATCTTTATCGCACGATTTTAAATACGAGTGAATTATTATCCACTATCTTTGTACACAGAAAAAAAAAACACAAAGATTTTTTTTATTTAAATGGAGAGTATTTTAAGTTTTTTGAAATTGAACCTTCTTTTTAATCTACCATGTTTTTTTCGATGAATGTCTGCATAGAGACGAAGTGAAAGCAATAACCATACTATAAATTTTACATTTTATATTAAAAATTTCAAAATTTCAATAGTGTTAACAAAACGGGAAAATGTAGTACAAACTGCAATAGTTCATTGTATGCGATATGAACCATTATTAGTGGGTAGAACGTTCTGTAATTGATGAGAAATGACATGTTTAGTGTTTATCTATAGTAACTGTGATATCATTGATTCATCAATAGAGAATACATCTTCATGCAGTGTCATAATCGGATTGTTTCTATTCTTGTACTTAATGTACATGCATTTCAAGAGGTTACCCACAGTTTCTTCCAATAAGTAGAACTTTAACTTTATAATTATGATATGTAAAATTGTATACTAAAATTCCATTGAAATAAATAGTCAAAATGTCAAACAAATAGAGCTTTATTGTCAAACAAATTAAGCTCGTCTTTTTTCTCAGCCGAAAACACCTTCTAGCCGCCACATCATACTTTATCCCTTATATTATTCACTAGTTTTGTTTAAGACATTCATAGTACCACTATATTTTATAGGTTTTTATCTATCTCGAGATCACATTTTACAAATTTTAGATTATAAATACATATCATATATATTATAAAAATAATAAAAGAGTACCAAAGTATTCTTGATGGATTTTTTATGAATCATTGTGAAAGAAACATCAAAATAAATAAATGGAATGGCAAAGTAATTAAGATGTATAGACGTTTATATCATGTGATATGATATAAATAGGACGATGTGTGGGCTTAATGTCAATAAGACAACATCAAGCTGATATTCATTGACTCTCAGAAACAACGGCAGTAGAATACCGAAGGAACAAGGGAAGCGATGACTACAAAAATCGAAGTCCAAAGACATGGCAAAAACGGTAACAGATAAAAGCAAAAGACAAAACAAGGACGTGAGACAGCTACAATGCACGGAAATAAAAAGATAACATTAAGATCTAAGGCACTCATAGTGTGAACTCCCATGAAAACCGGGAGTGACATCAGGTGCTCCGGAAGGGTAAGCATGTCCTGCCCCGCTAGCGACACCCGTCACACTATCAGTAAGTCATAAAGTGTTTTGAAAGGTCTGTTTGGTAGCGGATTGGTTAATGTCATTTTCTAACCCTTAGACAAAAACCAATGTGATCCATGATACATGCTACTTCTCTAACCCTCAAACAGTATCATGGTGAAATTTGGAAAAGCTTTTTGTAAATCTCTATAGTATGAAAACAATCACAAGGACAAATCGGTAGCACAAACATCACTCACGAAGACAAAACTAAAATGTTACAATATGATATACA
>MJUU01038917.1:37995-50210 GCA_002080025.1 Modiolus philippinarum | reverse complement strand
ATCGGTAGTCTCTTTAATTTCAAGCTCATTGGGATAGATCTGGTGTAAATATTCCTTGAATTTTGGATTATTAAGAGAAAGTACATCGTCTATGTAGCGGAAGCTGAAATTAAAGGACTGAGCTAAATGTTTTTGTTTTATCTGTGTAAGCCCTTGTAAAAACAATACAACAGAAAGAAAGGAAAACGATTGCAAAATTTCACAACACCACCATTATTTTGATTTAAAAACAAAATGGCATTCATAGACATCCATTTGATTCCAATTTATTACTGGCAGACAACCTTGATGACAATGGTTTTAAAGAAGGTATATCTTTAATGAAAAAAAGGACATGACACAAATTTCCCTAAAAATACATCGTAAAATTTAACAAATGAGACAACTTCTCTATAAGCTTACCAGACCCAATGGACAATGAGAGCTATTGCTATCACTTGGTGTCCGTCGCCCGTCCGTTCTTTAGCTTTTCACATTTTCATCAACGCCTCTGAAACTCCTGACGTAAATTCAACCAATCTTTACAGGAATGATGTTTGGAAGGTCCTTTGCAACGATTGTTCATTTTGTTCCGATCCGACAAAAACATAACCACCAGCGCACAAGTTATATTTAACATTGGACTGTATGGGAAAAACCTTATTTTGAGGAACTCCTCGTAAACCACTCAAGCAAATTCAACCAAACATTACACGAATAATGTATGGAGGGTCGTTTACAAAGACTGCTCATTTCGTTCTGATCTGACTTAAAGAATGGCCGCTAGCGCGGTACCTTAATTCGAATTCTCTGAAACCACTGAAGCAAATTCAACCAAACTTTGATGAATGAAAGGTCCTCTACAATGATTGTTTATTTCTTTCCGATTTGACAAAAACATGGCCGCCAGTAGAGAAAATAGTTTAACATTGGACCCTCTGAAACCCTTTAGCAAATTTGACCCAAACTTTACAGGGATGTTGAATGACAAGTCCTCCACAATAACTGCTCATTTACAGAAATGCTCATGTTCTGCTTCGACATAAAACGTGGCCTCCAGCACAGAACTTGTTTTAACATTACATTTGTAGGAAAAACATCATTTTCTTCAACTTCTTTGAAACCACCATAGCAAATTCAACAAAACGTTACAGGAATTATATATGGAATGCCCTTTACATTTTGATATTGGCCCTACGGGAAATACATCTCTTGATCATGTCATCTGAAACCGCAGGTGCAAATTAAACCAACTTTACATGAATTTTGCATGGAAGGTCTTTCAGAATAATTGCTCATTTTTTCACATTTTACAGCCAGCACAGAACATAACTTAACATCTGTCCCTATGGGGAAAATATCATTTTCGACATTAGCTCTGAAGGTATCGAAGCAAATGTAACGAAACTGTACTTGAATGATATATTTTGGTCCGATTCAAGAAAAACACGGCTAGCAACGTACACCTCCAGCACGTGGAATCTCTTTACATATTAGCGCTACACAAGAGACAAACTATATCGTAAATGAAAAAAAATCGATGTGGAGTCAATGTTCATAGCATAAAATGCCTACAAATTCAAGGTTAAGTTAAGTCAATAGGGCAACCCTTAACTGTTAGTCTTCATCATAAAATCGCCACGAGGCCTTCAACAATGAGCTTCATATCTCATGGTAACTTCAAGACGGGTTGGCCCTGACACCTCGAACAAACCCTACATCTATGTCCATATACTACATCCATGGATGCTGGGTTTACAACAAACATTAAAATATGCATTGGACAAAGTACTATTACATACTCTGTCATCTGTTGTCGACAATGGAATACGACAATACGACATACAATCGACTCGGGGGGCAGGCCTACAGTTGATTGTACGAAATCTTGGTCAATGAAATCCGGAGATTTGCGCATTATATATTCAGATGGTCCGAATAACAGTTTGAATTTTAGAAAATAGACAAAAGACAACAGAATCTGTGCAAAAAAATAATAAATAAAATAAAAATAAAATGGCCACATTTCCAAGATGGCTCCTAGAATACGTTAAAAATCAAATTTCGGTCAATATCTCAAAAATTGTTCCCTAGAGATTGATCATATTTTGTGTAAATGTTCAGTGTGATGATGGGAAGGAATTTATGAAAATAATAAATAAATAAGACTTCCTGCCATATGAACATTTGATATCGAAATATTGCGTGACCCAAGATGGCCAACAAAGTACATAAAGAAATTCAACTCTATCCGACTCAAAGAAAAATAAATTTGTAGGCAGATTTTGACACTTTGAATAAGATGCAATGGATAAAATCAAAATGGCTCCCATTTCCGAGATTGCTGCCAAATTACGTCAAACTTTAAACTTTGTCCGATTTCAAGGAAATTTGGCCACCAGGGCTGACATTTTCAAGATGAGTACCAAATTACGTCAAAATCTTAACTTTGTCCGATTTCAAGGAAATGTGATTTCTAGGTAGATAACACTGCAAACAAGGTGGAATCATGGGGCGATACAAGCTAATGCTTGAAAGACTTTGTCTCATGTGTATTTACTCCATATCCTTTCATTGTTTATTTAAGACCGGCCTTTGTCTCTCCTGCAATGTGGAGTCCGTAAAAAGATTCCCCGTGAGAGAGATGTATGTTCTTGGTGTACTTGTTCTTGAAAGAATTTCTTATATCGATACACTATCATATTTTCAAACTTTTCGCGTTTTATGTCTTGTAATTTCAAAATATTATTCGGAACACCTGTTTATAATGCCCATATCTCACTATTTTATATTGCCAAGTTTTCTTCCAATTGACTCGATGAATTCCCCATGGTTGTTTTTATATTGTGGTTGCCTTCTTTTAAGTCTTTTTGTCGGGCAACGGATGACAGCAGTTGTAAGAACACTTTACCAGTTCATTTTATGTTTGTTGACGACCCCGTTTTCATGATTGCGATGAATGGATGTAGCATTGCTCGACATCTATCAATGAACTCCGCTTAAACCGGTGCTAGGGGTCGTCTTGAACTTACTGTGAGGTATGAGCAAAGCTCATTGTTGAAAACGTCATGGTGAGTTCAAGATAAAGAACAACAAAATAATTGTTGTTGCATTGCTTGTTTACGATGGATTTATAGAGACTTTGTCTCATGTGCATTTATGGACTTATTTATTTTAATTCAATATTATAGCATTATTGCGTAATGTTTTTCATATTGGCATTGTTATAGATCCGAGGTAAGCCAATGTGACTTACCGAGGATCTATAACTATGCCAATGTGAAAAACATCACACAATGATACCTTTATTAATTAACTTCATGTCGATCAATTATATCAATTGCATTGCAGTATTTCTTTACTTGTTTCCTGTCAAAGTATTGCAGCAGACGACAATCTGCACACTAACAAGAGACGATACTATGATAAATCCCATATTGGACTAGGCCAATATGGAAAAAATCCATATTGGCCTAGTTTAGGTCATATTGGCATACTTTTGTCATTCGTATTGAAATGGCAGCTTTAAACATATTCAGTCAAATACACTTACGTTAATTAATAATATTGTATCATCTTATATTCCTTCGTTATTTTACTGTTATGTATGTATTGGAACTAAAAGTTTTTACAGATGTCTGTATTCGTATCAATCTTCTCGATATTTTATTTTCAATCACTACTTGTGTTCTTACTAAACGTGAGGTATATATGCACAATATAAAATTCCATTATAGTGTAAATAAATTATTGTTCTTCATACTTTTGGCTCTTTAACAGTAGGTATGCAAAAACATCAAACTGTATGGAAAGATGAAAACACCCTTCTAGTTAAATAAAAAAGTTTTTTATTTTGCTAAAGAGAAGATTATAGGAAACACTCATAATGGCCGAAATTCACAATTACATGTCACAATTCACCTGGAAATCACACTTGGAAAACACTAATAAAAAGACAAAAGATAAACGTAAACAACGACAGAAAAAAGACAAAATGGAATTTTGATAGAAAAGTCAAGGAGTGCTCGCCGCTAAACTGCCGGCTAGCTCAAGGAGCCTTGTCTGCTGGTAAAACACTACGGAAGAAAAATCAAACTGAAAATTACCAGAAGGGTTTGTTTAAGAATCGTCTTGATTTCATTAGACATCGGCAGTTCCAGTGAGACCAGGATACTTGGAAAATCTTCAGGCCATTGGATCCCAAAGCTAATTCAACGGATTCTTGCATAATATCCTGTCAATATTCCCTATTGCGTAAAGAATTTAAGTTACGTCCCAGTTTTTCTGGATTTTTTTTTATCAGTATTGGGCTTTTTTTAAAAACATTTCCTTAAAAACGAGGATGAGACATGCTCTTAGTAATAAGGGTCACGCAATATTTCGATATCAAATGTTCATATGTTCCTCTTTTATGTGTGCAGAACCCCTTCAAAGACCAAAGAAAATCTTAGTAACTTGTAGAATTGTTTAAAATACTTTCATTTATTTCAAGAACGCTATACTGGTAATACTTGATTAAAATATTAGAATATTCTTTAAGACAAAGAGTTCTAAGCAAGTAATCTACCTGAATGTCAGAGAAAAAATTGTTGAAAACAACTATTTTCAATTCGACTTTAAATATTCATAGACAGATATTGAATCGATATATAATGGAATGCTTTGTATTAAACAATTTAATGCTTTTTAAAGGTGTAAGAAATGCTGACACAATCAGCTGATCATCACCCTTCATACAGTTTACGATTTTGGTGCCAACTCATAATGAAAGTTGAAACAAGCTATACACAAGAGTCCATAGGGAAAATAGTAGGTCTATGAAAACAGTTCAGATACGCATTCTTTACACTCCAAAAAAATTTTGATTTTTAAATAGAATTTTTCATATACTGATGAGATGTGTCATAATGTAAGAGTTCTGTTTCTTATAACACAAACCTAATGGTTGCAATTTTATCAATAAATGTGATGTTTTAAGAACTGTATTGGTAATGCTGGACTCTTTAAATACGAAGCAAGCAAAAGATAGAAGGGAAAATTCTTAAATCCAATGTCATATTTAACGGACATTTAGATATTATAGCATAAAGACAAAGCAAATACTAGTAAACAAATATAAACAGGAACGCAACTAATAATGTAAATTTGCACAAAAATTGGAGGCATCGGCCAAGTGTTTCTGAAGGACATGTCACCAATCACAAAGCCAACTTTAATAAAGCTAAAAAAGATCTAAGTTCTGGCATCATAACGAATCAACTGTAAAACATACACAACGAGCAGAATTAGGAATATAACTATCCATGTTAGGGAAATTGGTAATATTAAAATTGAATTCATTTTTTTTTGTCATAGAATTAAGTTCTGAAATGACCGTTTTCGTCAAAATCGTGATATATCAAAAAGATGTAGATCTGGTAGTTTCTGTTGTTTCCCTTATTCTGCAGGATATATATTTTATAATGTTTAACGAGTCCCTGAAGAAAATCACGTATTTTTCAGTCAATATATTTTGCACACTTCTTTGTACACATTCCCAATGATGAATTTAAATCTCGAATTTAAGGTTATCATTCAAAATGCATTTGCCGACGCAAAGGAATTTGTTGTATTAAATAAATCGACATCTTTCAAAAGGCCAATTGAAAAGTCAAAGAAAGTTACGATAAAAAAAGGTTTGCAGTATGCTTGATTTTCTTAATGATAACATATTTGTCATATTTGATGATGCTATTTTTCAACAGCAAGTTGTAACACCAGTGGGCACGAAGTGTGCTCCACTCCTCGCAGACTTGTTCTTAAACGAGACTGACTTTCTTCAGTTACTCATTAAACCTTATAAAGTAAAAGATATACATATATCCTCGAGAAGTAGGGATGAAGCAAACTGTTTTCTGTGTATTCAATAATCTAATTACAGGTACCAGAACTTTTACTGTTATTAGTTGCACTTTACTGTTGCTGTCACTGCTTACTGTTCTGGGTGTCTGCTCAGCAGACTAAGGAGCTAAATTAAATTCATCATGGCATGACTTACTTACTTTTTGCATCTTTTAAGCTTTAGTGTAAATAATTTGACCTGGTATCCGACTCGGGTTAATAGGTTATTATATATTATCTATAAATCATAATATCTAAAGATAACATTAATTGATCTTTGGTGTTTTACTTGTTAAACCGGTGTCAACGCACCTGCCAAAACTTGTTAAAGACCACCTTTTGAGATTATTGAATACACAGAAAGCATTAATTTAACACAAAGATTACCAACTTTATGCTATAATATGTAAGAAGCCGTTAGAGTAATACAACATCTGTTGAGATGGAAAAGGTTATCATTCTATCAAATTCCTAAGATATATGTATAGATAGACGTTTTACCTTCTGTCTACTGTGTGTAATAAATAGTTTGATATATTGATTCTTATCATATATACCCACTGACGTGAACACATTCTGTACAGAGTATTCACAAGAAGCCAGTGTCAGATGATTGAACCAATAACTTCACTAAAGATTACATAAGAACGCAGGAGTCTTTTTTTCTTCAAAACATTTCTTTCTTCTTTTGAATAGATCAAATGGATGTTAAAAATATATATATACCAAGTTAACAATGAAGGATATGGACGGAATGTACACGAGACAAAGTCTCCACAAATACTTGTTAAAACCAAGTAATGGACTAACGCTTTTACTTCTGTTCTTCATCTTGAGTCACCAACAATGAGCTTTGACTTACTTGACTTGACTTAAACTCTTTCATCCATCCCTGGACATAGGTCGTCAGTGAAAGATTTCCATTGTCTTCTGTCCTGGGCTAACTTTTCGATCTGCCCCCATGTCTTGCCCTGTTGGTTCCCCTCCTGTTCAATAGATCTTCTCCAAGAGTTCTTTGCCCGACCTTGTTTTCTTTGTTCTTGAGGGTTCCATCTCAGTGCCTGATTTACAATGGTGTTTTTGGGCTTTCTGAGAGTATGCCCAATCCAGGTCCACTTTTGTTTCTTTATCTGTGTATCTATTGGGTGTTGGTTTGTCATTGACCATAGTTCTTCATTGGTCATCATATCCTGCCATTTGATTTTCAGGATGTTTCTCAACCATCTGTTGGTAAATGTTTGGAACTTGTGAGATGCTGCCTTTGTTGTTCGCCAGGTCTCAAAGGCGTATAGTAGCACAGATTTTACGTTTGAGTTAAAGATTTTAAGCTTGGTGTTAATTGAAATTTGTGATGATTTGGCGTATGGTCTTAAAAACAGCCGCTGCTTTTCCAATTCTGCATTTTATGTCTTTGTCTGTGCCACCATCATTACTCACAATACTGCCCAGGTATGTAAATTTTTCTACATCTTTCAGTTCTTCTGCATTTATTTTAAATCTTGTTGTATTCAACCCGTTTATATGCATTGTCTTTGTTTTTGCCTGGTTTATATGGAGTCCGATCTTTTTACCCTGTTGTTCTAAAGTTGATATTTTAGCTTCAAGATCTACATGTCTATTTGAAAGGGTGACAATATCGTCGGCAAAGTCTAGGTCTTCAAGATATTTTTGAAATGTCCACTGTATACCTCTTGCGTGTATTTCTGTTGTTGTTTCCATTACCCAATTTACAGCCAATACAAAGAAGAAGCATCTTTACCGCAATTCTGTTAGTATGTTGAATGGTGCTTTAAGGAGTTTTTGTGGATAACTTGACAGGTGCTTGGTTCGTATGACGATCTTATTATCTTTACCAGTTTTTCTGGAACACCATGATGATGTAAAAGTTTCCAAAGTAATGATCTGTCAATGCTATCGAAAACTTTTTCAAAGTCCACGAAGCATATATAAAGTGATGAATTTCATTCTATGGACTGTTCGATGATGGTTCTAAGTATGGTTATTTGGTCTGTGCAAGATCTATTTTGCCTAAAACCAGCTTGTTCATCCCGGAGACATGTGTCAACAGCTGCCTTCATTCTTTTCAGCAGTACTCTGTTCAGGATCTTACTTGGAACAGAAAGTAATGTAATTCCTCTCCAGTTTTTACACTCTCCTAGATCTCCTTTCTTTGGTAACTTTATTATATCTCCATGCTTCCATTCAGTTGGTACATTTTCTTCATCCCAGCTTTTTCCAAGCAGTGTTTATAGCATGTCCACTGATATGTTTGTGCCTGCTTTGATGGACCCAGCAGGAACGCCATCTGGACCAGCTGATTTCCCATTTTTTTTTATAGTTTTATGGCTGTGTTAATTTCCTGTTTAGTTGGTTTATTATCGCTTATGTTGATTGGAGTCTCTCTTGGTGTTATGTAATGGTGGGTTTAATGGCATTGGTAGATGTAACAGGTCTTCAAAATGATCTTTCCATCTACCCAGTTGTTCCTTTTCATCTGTAAAAACCTCTCCTTGCTTATTTTTTACCGGTTTTTCAGTTATTCGTTTATTCCCTGCAAGTTTTCTTGTGATATTGGACACTTCTTTCATGTTTCTCTGGCCTGCAGCTTCTTCCGCTTCTTTAGCAAAGTTGTCAATAAAGCTCTTTCTGTCTTTCCTAACTGATCTTTTTACCTCTCTATGTTTCTCATTGTATCTTTGTTGAGTTGACGCCTTTGTTGCCCTAGTCTTACAGTTGTTCAAAGCTGCTATAAGCTTTTCTCTCTTTTATCTTTGTAAGGGTGTCTAAACTTATGCACTCCTGAAGTTGTCTAGTCTTTATCACATGTCTCCTTCCATACACTTCTGATTTTTCCCCATTCTTCTTCCACTGAAGTATTTTCTTCATGTAGATCTGCGAGTGCAAGTTCAAGACGGCCCTAGGTTTTCATTGCTAAATCGAGCAACGCTACATCCATGTTCTTTAAACCTGTGGATATGGGATCGTCAACAAACATAAAATTAACAGGCAAAGTGTTCTTACAAACGCTGTCATCCGTTACCTGGCAAAAAGACTCACAGAAGAAAAGCACGGGCATCCATCAATTGCAAGAAAATTTGACATAAAAAGTCAAAGTCAAAGTCAAAGTTCAAAGCCGAAAAGTTGGTAAACTCGAAGAGAAAATAATGCAAAAAAAAAAAAAAAAAAAAAAAAAAAAAAAANACGTAAACAAAATAATAATTTAACAGAAAGAATACAAGAGGTGAGATCTAGTGATAAGACACGATAATGCCGAGGCCCATCAGAGACATGTCCATATAATATTGTTAGTGATGATGGCTACATCTCCTCATTTCGACCACAGAAAATTGATACTACAAGGGATCTAGTTTTGATCCTACGGTGACTTCTTATAAAAAAAATTGCTACGTTACTCAGTCATTTTTCTGAAAAAATAAAGATTTTTTAAGAAAAACACCAAGCATCAACATTTTCTGAAAGGTCAGTAACAAAAAGTCCTGAATGCCGAACCATTACAATTTAACAGTAGACCTCCCCTATTTTCATGAAAAAAAATAATGAAATTGAGAAATTATCTCTGCTTCAAATAGAAAAGCACTTCGAATATTACAACTCGGAAACAAAACAACTGATCAAGATTTTTGTGCATTAAAATTTGTGAACTTTTGGTGAATTAGTAATATTGGTACATTAAAAATATGTACCAAAAATATAGAAGGCTGAGCTTATTCATGTTTATGGGTGAATGAGTAAGAAGGAACACATTATTTGTCTTTTCAACTCGTCCAATATATTTCTGTAGAAAGTTTTGACATACTATATATTGACTTCTTATTTAATGTGACATTTTCCTTGGTTTCATCAAGTTTAACAGCACCGAAATCAGTTTGAAAATATCTTTACGATCAACTCAGTAATTCATTTCAATTACAAACTGAATTTACAAATCTCACTTCCTAAAATGGACAGAAACTAGAGCAGGACATTATATTTACAATATTACCAGTTTGATGACTCGTAAATAATATTAACCGGATATTTTGATATCTCTTATCTTATAACTTATAAAGTCTCATATGAACTATAATCATTCTTATAGTATTTGCATCGTAAATGCTCCTCCAGAAAGCTGTTTTCCCTTGGACTGTCCCGTGCCTTTTTCTCGCACAAACACGACAAGTTATCATGTAGAAAATCAAACCTTTGAATAATCAAATCACGAAAGAACCAATACAAATAAAAAACTATAAAGGACAAAAAAATAACACTCAAATAAAATTTTCACAGAGTTATAAATATAAAATTTCTGAATTTATCAAATGATCTTTGACCTGTCCAGCTCCAATGAACTAGTCTACTGGTCAACTGCTACGCCGCATAACAAAATGCTTTAATATATAAATCAAAACTACCTCAGGTGGAGCTAAATCAGGACACTGTACTTAAAGCAGCACGGTTAAACAATGTAAATACCAAAAAAAATTGACACAATGGAAAAAATAAGCTACTACCAAGATTGGAGAGAACAAAGTTACTTGTATAACAACAGATAAAAAGCCCTTGGTTACACTATACTTTTTAGTAAAGGGCAAGCATATGCTGATAACTATTAAATCATCACATCAATCAAAACAAAGTCAGAGTTATATAAGGACGCTGTACACAAAGCAGCACAGTTCAACATGGTACAAACCGATGTGATATAAAGAAAGAAGCTGCTAGCAAGGTTTTGGAATGAAAATTGGAGAGAACTGAGGAACTGGTAGTACAACAGATGTAAATCCATGGTTATACTTTCTAGTCAATATGCTGCTAACATCATGTCTCAAAACTCAGCGTAACAGAGCAAAGCGTAGTGAGCCAGGGGGCAGTACTAGTCAGTCTACTAACATCAGAGAAGCTACTTACATGAAAATACATAAAAAATGGACTTCTGCAAAATATCTCTCAAGTTAATTCAGAAAATGGTATCTACTAGTACATTATGTATCTTTATTGGTTAACAATATTCCATTATAGGTTCAAGAGCCAATAGGTTCTGTAAGTCTCGTTCAATTTTGCTACTGCCGGGGACATGATTTGTACCCGGAAGTTAAATTTCTAACAAAAACATGTGACGTTTAAGGCAAAAACATTGAACGTCATAATCTTGCAACGTCATATTTTAGCAACTATTTCAAACTTTAATTTTATCATGAATTCTCGGTGTAACATGACGAGACTTACAGACCCTATGGGCAAAATGGGCAAAGAAAATAATGTGACATTCAACAACAATAAAGCATCAATTTGATGATATTTGTTATATAGAGACATAAGTTGTCGAAATGCGCATATGCAGAAATTGAATTCACAGTAACTTCGGTATTTAGTTATTTGATTGGAAGAAGAATTAAAAGCAAAAAATGAAGGCAAGGTGGACAGAATCAATCAGGAAAAATTATAGAATGATATAACTAAAATCACTGAAAAAGGAAGGAGAATATAAACAAAACGAAAGAAAAATTACAGAAAAAAATTAGACGGCATGTGTATGCAAATCGAAGAAATGAAATACTTTTTAGACAGATACGTCTTATACTGAATGCAATAGGACAGGTTTGTTGAAAAAGTTCATAAATATATTATTAAAACTTTGGTTTCTTTGGAGTAACTGCCTTTTTTTCAGAAAATTCTCGTATGCTTGGAGATGAATTCAGACGAAATCATCCAGCAACAGAAGAATTAGCCATAGACGATACAATTGAAAGAATTACCGTATAGCGGGTTATTTTGACGAGTGTAAAATTTGGCGGTTTTAAAGAGAAAATATATATGAAAAATTTTGGCGGTTTTTATTTTCGCGATTACGTAAAAAACATAATAAAATATTCCCCTTATTACTAAAAAAAAAGTGAGCTTCTGTTTATAATAAGTGTTGATCAACATGAAATATTAAAGAAAAGTATGATAATTATCCTTTGATTTTAAATATTTAATCAATTATCTAGTAAATTACATGTAATTTATATTAGTACCTGCATTTTCATTAATTTTAAATATTTGTCACCTGCACAGTTTGGCCTGAATACAAACTTAAGTCATGCACAATACATAGAGATATCCAGGCCGTTATGATAAATATTAATTAATTTCCAAGGGTAATAATTTTAAAAAAATGTTATAAATTTCATATACTAGTATTTGTTTAGATAAAATTTGGCAGAATTTATTTTCCGATTTAAGCTGGACCGCTAAAATACGCCATAATTAGCACCCCGCGAAAATAACCCGCTATACGGTATGAGGGTATAACCCCCCTTTTTGGACTCGGGACTTGGGCCTTATTTTCAGCGTACTTTGGACTTGACCACTTG
>MJUU01038917.1:21459-35707 GCA_002080025.1 Modiolus philippinarum | reverse complement strand
TTTTTTTATATAGCCAAGTTTTATTGCGATTTACTCGATAAGTGCCCTGTAGTTGTTGTTCTCTGTAAGTCTTTTTGTCGAGCAAAGGATAACAGCAATTGTAAGAACACTCCGCCGGTTATTTTCATCTTTGTTGACGATCCTGTATTCATGACCATTGATGTAGCGTTGATTCATAATTATCAATGAATTCCAATCAAACCGATACTAGGGGCCTTCGTGAACCTACTATGAGGTATAAGCAAAGCTCATTGTTGAAGACCTCATGGTGACTTCAAGATGAAGAACAACAATGAAAGCGTTGTTCCATTGCTTGGTTTTACCATGTATCTGTAGACACTTTGTCTCGTGTGCATTTACTCCATATCGTTTCAATGTTTATTCTTGTGGTAGATGGTAGGCCATGGCTACTACTGCTGCTTTTTACCGAGATGAAAAAATATTTTATGGAAATTTCGTGTGAATTGATCAATCATCGTCTGTATTTACAGCTCCGTTTATTGCAATTCTTTCATTTGTTCAACGAATCTCGAAGGATGTCTAGAATGTTCCACTGTGAATATTGTAGCTATCATTCAAATCGACACTCCAATCTTTGCGTCACCAGTAGTCGGTTCACAACATAGAACAAGAGATGGATGGACAACAGGATATAGAAGCGTAATCCAACATTGCAGAGGAAAGCGATGATTCTGAAGAATCCGAGTATACAACTGAGGACTGATCTGATGAAAAAGACTCAGACTTGATATCACTGTGGGATGAAATAATAAACAGGGCTATCAATGAAAACCAATCCGATTGTGTTGAAGCTGTTGAATATATAGACGTCGGGCATGACCAGAATAAATCATGTCAATTTGGATATAAAGACATGCTCGAGGAATACAGGGATACGATGAAGAAAGGTTATCATAAAATAACCCTCCATTTCTGTTGAAATGCCTGTACCAAGTCAGGACCATTGCGGTCGACAATTTTGCCGGTAGTTTCCACCTGATTTGTCTTTTTGTCTTATGGACCTCGGCTCTTGACCACTCTGTTCGGTAATTTTGTTATTACCCCCATTTTGTATTCTGGATTGAAAATATGCGGAAAGACCCAGTGCATAGAAAGTTTAACAAAGACAGTTTCCCGTTTGAAAAAACGAGAAGACGATGAAACTAGAGAAGCTTGGACGTAGGTTTCAGATAAAAGAAAATACTTGTTTTCCTAAGTTTATGATTCATATGATTCACCACCGGCCGAAGACAGCAACGATTAAACGTAATTGTTCACCAAGGACAGTTGTCAAAAGGGGAGGGGTATACAGTCTATAACTGTATGTACAGGTGAGGTTGTTAGAATGAGACCAGTGCGAAGTTAAAGTCGAGACCAAATTAACTAAATGAGAAGACCAAATTAACCAAATGAGAGCACTTAAAACAAAATTTGGAGGGTGTCAAAGCCATGATAAAGTCGAGAATAATGAAAACATCTTGGACATATTTAGGGCGAGACCTAATCATGAAAGCATCAACTTCGAAATATAGGATGACATCAAAGGTAAGATACAGTCGAGACCAGTAAAAGTATTTTGGACAAGATTAGGGCCACATCAAGTTAAATGAAACACTAAGGTACATCAGCGCCCCGTCATTTGATAATTTTTCTCAAAGAGTAAATGAGATCAGATCTACATGTAAAACGGAGAAGATCTTTGAATGCTTTTCACTTAGGGTCCAATGTTAAACTATGTTCCCCGCTGGCGGCATCTTGGATCTGATGCGAACTTGCCAGACACATTTTCCAAAGCGGAGAAACTAAGGACAGTTTAGACCAAATATAGTTTCGATTTTTGGGGTAGTTCCAGAGGAAAAGATCTTTGAATATGTTTTCCTATAGAGTCCAATTTAAAAAATAAGGTCCGGCTGGCATCCATCTTGAATGAGGTGTTCAGTGTAAAAAGAAATCTTTGTCAGTGGACAAATTTGTCGTCGAAGCAGTGTTTGAGGTGATAATAAAATATATACCCACGTTTAACTATTTTCTGTTCAAGCTGCCATGGAAACGAAACAAACAATAAAAAATGCATGGGTTTTCCACGGAATACATGTGTCGCCTGCACTATATTATATCTTAGAGTTCCTGTGTTTGAAATAGAACTACAAAGTCCATTTTGCACATCTATATTATATACTGAAGCATGTATTCCTGCAGGAATAGTAGAAAAATACAGAGCCGTTTATGAGGAGTTAAAAGATAATGGAGACATACCCTATGACTCGATAGCATGTGGCTATGTTTTCGGTCATTGTAGGTGTTTCCTGTTATCTCTTTTATTCTATTTGATAACCTAAAGTGCCAGGTCAATGGTAATATGGAATTCTGGAATCAAATAGAAAGAAAAACAAAATACATGGTGCACATCTGAAATATATATACATTGAAACATTCTCGCAAGTTTGGTTAACCAATATGAAGCTGTTTCGGAGGAGTTGTTGATACTGGAGACATATCATAGACTCCAATAAGCTAAAATGACAAAGTCAAAAAATAGCGTGAATTCTGAAAAAAGACAAAAGTAAGGAAAAACAAAATGCATATTGAACATCTTCAATATATACTCAAGCATTCCTGCAAGTTTTGTTGAAACATCTTCAATATATTTTCAAGCATTCCTGCAGGTTTGGTTGAAAAATACAAGGTCTTTTAGGAGGAGTTGCCGATAATGGGGACATGCCCTCAAGACTCAAATAAGCTAAAATGATAAAGTAAAAAAAAAAACAGAAAAATATGGAAAAACAAAAAAAAAGAAAAACAAAATTCATGGTGCACATCTTCAGCATATACTGAAGCATTCCTGCAAATTGGGTTGAAAAATACAAAGCCGTTGAGGGGGAGTTGTATAGATAATGGAAACGTACCCTAAAGACGCCAATAAGCTAAAATAACAAAGTCCGAAAACAGTGTATACTAGTAATCAGAAAAAAAACAAAATTAAAGAAAAATAAAATACACGGTGCACATCTTCAACATATACTAAAGCATTCGTGGGGGGGAGTTGCAGATAATGGAGACGCACCCCCAGGACTCCAATAAGCTAAATTGATAGAGTCCAAAACAGTTTGGATGAAAAGTACCAAGCGGTTTAGGAAGAGATACATATAATGCCTACAGTTTTTAGCCATACAGACGGACAGACAAACGGACAGACTGACGCAAGACGACGGATAGTGATCCCAATGTGTCGATCTTGCACTAGGTGCAGGCGATACAAAAAATGTGAAATCTGATTTGGCTACTATATTTATTTTCTCATCGGATTGGAAAGAGAAATGGGCAAATTTGATTTTTTTTACTTTACCTACAAAATCCTTCGACAAGGTTCTATAGATAAATGTGAAAACAAGTGATAGCACTACCTGACATTGACCCTTTGATTAAGAAAACAAATCATAAATTTGATATAAAATCCTACCATTTCGGGTATTTCTAAGGACAATGATTCTGCAAAAAAATGTAGTGCAGATATAATGCACTTTTAGATGCAAAGTGTTTAATGGTAAACTTGGTGCTGGAGTTGGATGATAATATTTTACGAAAGGATATGGAATAAATGAACATGAGACCATAACACATATGTTAACACCAACTGTATTAATTTCAATGAGCTGTATGGCCATTTCGGAAATTTATTCCTCATCAGCAGCACTAGAACTCAAACAAAGGAAATCCATAATTTCAAAAAATATATAAAATCCATAAAACCAAACGAAATCCGAATAATCAGTAATATCAAATACAGCTAAGGACAAAACTACGATGGAGGGAGTTAATCCTTTGGTTTTAGAATTTACATAAATTTAGATAAGTCTGTTTGTATTGAATTTATCATTCTATATGAATGGATGTGCTTTGAAACCATCAAACTTTAATGAAAATGTCAAATATTGGATCTTTATTAATGGAAATATGAATTTACTGAAAGAAAATTTAAATGCTGATGTCAAAGACGCACATATTCATATATGTGTGAAACTGACAATTACTTGTTAATGTATTTTTAAAAAGGCTATAACTTATTACCTTTATATTATATTGTATACCTTGCGATATATACACATTTTATACCTTCACAATATTCTTAATCCAAAACTTTTTAACGGCCCTGGTGAAGCGAAAAAAAAAAAGAAAGAAAATACTAGTAAATAATGTAATAATAAAACTCAAAGCACAAAAAAAAAAATGAAAATGCTAAAAAAGTGATATATACACCATGGAGGCATGAAGAAATCGGTCTATATAAAATACTGATTATTTATGGAAGAACTGCTGCTTTTTTTATATTGTTAATGTATTATCTGGACTAATTGTAAATTTCAACGGAATATATTGCTTTTGCAACAGACTTTTCTATCGCTAGTTCCCCTCGTGTTGAAATATTCAATACGAAAATACCATAAAAACGAAGCACAAATAAGATCGTGGGGTTTTCATCGTTACTCACTCTAATTTTTAGTTTAAAGCACGCCCTATGGATTCTCTGAAACAAAGTGAAAGAGAATGCAGACTTTTAATTAAATAAATAAATTAACTGTCTATAAATTCAGTCAACGTGGAAACTTGCCAATCTCCCCGGATTTGCGAATATTAACGCTAATACAGGGCCTAAGAAATTTTATAATAACGGTCTATGGTAGGAACCCAACGGGGTTAGAATAAGAGACATGAATATCGAGATTGCCTTCCCAAGTCCACATCCAGCCAAAATACCTCTTTTATGGGACAAAAATAAGATCGATTGCAATCGATCTCTGTATAGTATGAACAGCAATACCCAATTGGAATTGACATCGATCGATTCAAATATTGTAAGTGTGAACGGGGTCTATGACAAGAATAAATCACGCCACCTTGGATATAAAGACAAGAACGGGAACTACAGAGATACGACTTTGGAAAGTCATTTAAAGTTTGTACTCTGGATGGAAAATATGAATAAAGACTGAGTGCATAGAAAGACGGTTCAACGCTTGAAAAAAGAAAGGAAACTATAATACTAGAAATGCCTAGACTTCAGACAAAAGGCAGTATCTGATTGACAGAGTATCATGGTATATTGCAGTCGTAGGATAACCATCGACCGAAGACCGCCAACGTAAATGTTTACCGAAGAAAGTTTGGGAAAAAGGGGAGAGTGATTCAGCCTAAAACTTTAAAGTTATAGCAAGTCATAAGTCTGGTGAATGCAGAGTGTAAGGCAATGATGTGTTATTGCACACGAAATTCTCATCTGATATTTTTGTCATCTCAACAAAAAGCGGCTACAGTAGCCGAAGCCTAAGATCTACGATAAAGCTTAATAAAATGTATGATACATGCCAGATAAAAGCTTCAGCAATGAAGGCTTCTACTTTAGAATAAAAGCGAGACCACCAAAAGATAAAACCAAGACCAAAGTTACCAAATAACGACCTTTTAGACTGAGGTATGGCGATAAAGGCAAGACCTTGAACAGAATTAAGACGATAGTAAGGTTAATGAAACAAAACATAAATAAAAGAAAATAACTAAAAAAAATATATTAATAAAAGTTTAACTGTCCTTTGATCCTACCATTAGATTTTCTAAAGTACAATAAATCTGCACAGAGAAGGAGGTCGCTATACTGAAGTGCAAATATTGTTGTTTAGATGTTAACTTGGTAGTGCAGTGGGATAGTTCGTTGTTTATCATCATAATGTACTTATCATTCTATACGAATGGATGTGCTTTGAAATCATTCACTATATTAATTGAGATATGATTATAATGAAAGAAGATTTAAATGCTTATCTCGAGATAAAACATCATTACCATTTAGATTGCATAGAGACCTATGCATAAAATATTTAAAAGTACTTATCAGGAGGTAATGAGGAACCCTGATAATACATGTCTGATAATGTGCGCCAAAACCACAAAAATTCAGGTAAGATAGCATTACCTGTGATAATGCTATTTTATCTCATTTTTATGGCTTTGGCGTGCCATACATATGTGTGAAAACCTAAGGTCAATGATTAAGCCATGAAAAAGGGGAGACAAAGCCTATGGAAAGGCGAGATAAAAGCTTCATCAACGGAAGCGTCGACTTGATTAAGTTGATTACAAAATTATGACACTTTAATCTAAGTTACGGCGAAACCAAAGCTTAGATAAAGGCGAGCCTTGAACAGAATAAGGGCGATACCAAGTTTAATTTAACACTTAGAGTACATTACCGCCTGGACATTTGGTGATTTTTCCCCAAAAATCCGGATTGGAAAATGTTGGACATTTTTACAAAGAATGATCGACAAAAACAGTTTATAGTGACGCACTAATCTACTAACGCACATATTCCTGTCAAGTTCAATTTGCATCATTAGTTTCAGGGCAAATGATCAAAATTTGCCTTTTCCTTAAAGTTCCAACTTAAAGTATGTTTCATACTATTTGGTCTTATTTTGTCAAAATAGAAATTGTTTACAGTTCTCGCCACTGGTGAGATAGGTGAAATATTGCTGAAGTTGGCGTAAAACATTAATCAATCAATTAGTCAAAATAGAATGATATAGATATCTCTCCATAGGACTTTCCATACAGTATTAATTCCGTCACACTTTGGTTTAATTGCTGCAATTGTTTCAAGGAAGATGATATACCCTTTCCATAGTGTCCTTTCCCAAACTATTTTCCATGTTGGTAGGCATGTTTGTTGTAGGATAAAAAAGACTTATATTTGTAAAAAGATGCAAATATAATTCTTGTACAGTTTGATTAAATTGGCTTCATTAATTTCTGAGACTCTGCTTTTCTCTTGCCTTGAGATTAGTTCAGTGCAATATACTGATCAAATTCAGGAAATAATAATAATAATATATATATATATATGTTGAAATATTTTACGTGCAAGCTGCCATCGGAACGAAGTAAACAATAAAAAAGTTGTGTAATCTGATTAGGCTCCCGTACTTTTCTCGTTTGATTGGAACGAAATGAGCAATTTTTGTCATTTTTAACGCCTGTTAAATTTTGCTTCAACGATTTTGAGCAGGTTGTAGATATGAAAAGTAAACGTATGGACTGATTGATGGAAATTCCTTATGCTGACCCACTGGTCAAGAAAACAAAACATTTTTATAAATTAAAAAGGCAAAAAACAAATAAGTACATAAAATTTAACTGTACTTTGATCCAACCACTTTGAGTATTTTAAGTACAATGATTCCACAGAAAAAGTGATCACTACTGCAGTGCAAATAGAATGCACTTTAGAATACAAAAAGTTTAAAGGTAAACTTGGTATTGCAGTGGGATGGTTCGTTGTTTATCTTTATAAGTCGTTTTGTTTTGAATTTATCATTCTATATCAATGGATGTGCTTAAAGCAATCATAAAATTTTAATTAAAATGTCAAATGTTGGATCTTTATTAATTGAGAGATGAATATATTGAATGAAGGTCAAAAAGAATCACATAAGCACATATGTGTGAAACTGACAATTACCTGTTTATGTATTTTTTTCAAGTTATGACATATTACCTTTATATTATATTGTATTCTTTTCAATGTCTACAAATTTTATACCCTAATTTTTCATGGCCTGATGATGCAATATGTAATCAAGATGACTGCAACAAACCCGGTGGAAATGTATAAACAACAAAAGATTAGAACTCAAGATAGTTCGACTTAAACTCGGATATCATTTAAGACTAAATTGGATATTTCCAAAGACTTATGACATATGAGATTGTTTTACCGATGGATTTTTTGTCGTTTTGCTGTACATTATGGCATCGGAAAATTTTTTAGACCATTGCTGGGCATATCATTAGACGAAACTTTTATTGTCACAAAGGAGTCTGTATGGTAAGGGTCTTTTTAGGCCCAGATATGAGCTAAACTATGAAGTCAAGTGAACATCATTTATTCAAATAGGGCCTGTAAGTCTCGTATAATTTTGGAACTTTTTGGATCAAAAATTGTACCCGGAAGTTACATTTTAAACAAATATATATGACGTTTCGGACAAAATTTTGAACGTCATAATCCTCAGACGTCATATTTTGGCGGGAAATGTTTTCGAATTGCCTGTTTATCGTGGATTCTCTTGAGTCACATGACGAGACTTACAGACCCTATAACAAGTTTCAATGCGACATTTTTTCCTTGTATCTCTTGTATCTGTACTTTGCGATTCTTTATAACTGGTGAAACCAAATGATATCAGTTTTTTAATGGTAGATTTCATTTTTGTTTATTTGTTTTGTCTTTGTCATACTGTTTCAATTCGTGTTGGCTGTGAATTGCCGTGATTTTGGATTTATTATTTTAGAATTTTCCCCTTTTCTCGTTCTTGCTTCGGTATTCGTTTGCCGATGTATCGCAAAAAGCTTATTGCTTTGGGCATTTCTAATCCTCGTTTTTTACGGAAATGTTGTTAAGAAATGAAAAAAATGATTAAAGATCCAGAAAAGCTTGGACGTAACCTACATTCTTTACGTAATAGGGGATATCGACAAGATACTCTGCTTGCATCCGTAAAATTAGCTTTGAGGTCCCTTTTCTTGACGGCGACATTCCTCTACTTCCATCCTACGGGGTGTTTATTTCTCAACTAGTACGAGTTGCACGCGTTTTTTCTACTCTTGACGATTATTGCTTTGGGCATTTCTAATCCTCGTTTTTACGGAAATGTTGTTAAGAAATGACAAAAATGATTAAAGATCCAGAAAAGCTTGTACGTAACCTACATTCTTTACGTAATAGGGGATATCGACAAGATACGCTGCTTGCATCCGTAAAATTAGCTTTGAGGTCCCTTTTCTTGACGGCGACATTCCTCTAGTTCCATCCTACGGGGAGTTTATTTCTCAACTAGTACGAGTTGCACGCGTTTGTTCTACTCTTGACGATTTTAAAGAACGTAACTTAACTATCACAGCCAAACTTTTACAACAGGGTTAATGATTTTTTAAGTTGTTGAAAACATTTAAGAGATATGAAAATTTTATATCTAAATATGGTGTTACGCACTAAAGGTATTTCAAATCCTCGTTTTTTACGGAAATGTTGTTGAAAAATGCAAGAATGTGATTAAAATTCCAGAGAAGCTTTACGTAATAGGGGAATTGACAAAATACTTTGCTTGCATTCGTTAAATTAGCTTTGAGATCTAGTAACCTGAAAATTTTACATACATACTGGCCTCTCACTGATACTGCCGATGTCTACTGAAATATATGATGATTCTTGACCAAACCCTTCGGGAAGTNGTATCTCAATCTATTATGACGTCACAGTGAATAGGCCAATACAGGAATATTCCGGTTTGAAAATCAAGTCAATTCCGCATCCGACTCGTGTTTCGCAAATGCGCCAATCGAATGCGTCGTGTATTAGTGACGAACTACCTTAAATTAGCTTTGAGATCTAGTAACCTGAAAATTTTACATACATACTGGCCTCTCACTGATACTGCCGATGTCTACTGAAATATATGATGATTCTTGACCAAACCCTTCGGGAAGTTTTAAGCTTGAATTTCTTCCGCAGTGCGACAGTGTTTTACCAGCAGACTAGGCTCCTTAAGCTGGCCAGTATCTTGACCCATCTTTTTAGATTACATATTGTTATCTTCCCTCATTTCAAGATTATGGTCATGTAATTAGCAGTCTACCTGTATTGGGTTTATTCGTTTTATGTTTATTATACTATAGGGAAACAGGACACATAAAGGGGAGGTTTGGGTGCCCATAAACCGGTTTTATCATACCGCTGTTTTTGCTAGTGCCGGTACCAAGTCCGGCTGTCCCGAGTTCCTATCGTTGTTTATGTTTGTCCTTTGTCTTTTTTATGTTGTTCCTGTGTGGTTCCCTGGCAGATTGTAGCATGTGACTGAAATTTTCAGACATTGTAGATATTTCCTGTTTTCAACTTTGTTACACTCAATCGTTTGCTGGACAACATTTTTGTTCGTTTTGGAAAACACTATTTATCAACAGGTCATAGGTATTCCCATGGATACAAATTGTGCACCTCTAATTGCATATCATTATCTGTTCTGTTACGAACGAGACTTCAAGAAAAACTTCAAAACGGAACCATACAAAACAGTGATAATCTTATTTCCATCTTCAACGATAACAGCAGGTATATTGACGATATCCTAACTATTTACAATCCCCAATTTGTAGATTAAATAGACAACATTTACCCACAAAAACGAAATTAAATAAAACTAACAATGATTCCAAATATTGCCCTTTTATGGATCTAACTATCATTATTGACTCTTATAGAAATAAAAACTAAAATATATGATAAAAAGGATGATTTTGATTTCACTATTACTAATTTCCCTTTTCTTGACGGCGACATTCCTCTAGTTCCATCCTACGGGGTGTTTATTTCTCAACTAGTACGAGTTGCACGCGTTTCTTCTACTCTTGACGATTTTAATGAACGTAGCCAAACTTTTACAACAGGGTTAATGATTTCATAAGTTGTTGAAAACATTTAAGAAGTTTTATAATATAGATATGAAAATTTTTTATCTGAATATGGTGTTACTCACTAAGGGCATTTCTAATCCTCGTTTTTTACGGAAATGTTGTTGAAAAATGCAAGAATGTGATTAAAATTCCATAGAAGCTTTACGTAATAGGGGATATTGACAAAATACTTTGCTTGCATTCGTTAAATTAGCTTTGAGATCTATTAACCTGAAAATTTTACATACATACTGGCCTCTCACTGATACTGCCGATGTCTACTGAAATATATGATGATTATTGTCCAAATTGTTCGGAAAGTTTTGAGTTTGATTTTTTCCTCTTTAGTGCGCCAACATGATACCAGCAGACTGGGCTCCTAGCGGGCAGATTAGCGGCGAGCAGCTCTTTACCCATCTTTCATAATTACGTATTCTCATTTTCTCTCCTTTCCAGATTGTGGTCATGGAGTTGGTAGTCTACCTGTATTGAGTTTATTGTCTTGTTTGTGTTTTTCATGTGTAGGTCCCTGGCAGATCATGGCATGTTGTTATAATTTTCAGCAATTGTAGATGTTATACAGTTACTGTCTTTTGTTGAGGTAAATGTGCGGTGTTATTGACTTTTGGGGAAACAGATATCCATCGAGCCGCATGACGAGGTGAATATCTGTTTTCCCAAAAGTCAATAACACTGCACATTTACCGAAACTAAAGACAGTAACTGTTTTATTCTATTATCCGATAAATACATAATAATTCTTTTTATTATGTATTATACTATACGCCTAGAAATTTTCTATGGGTGTCGAATTAACGATTAAAGAGGCTTTGAACATTTGCATAAAATAAATGAAATATATACTTTTCAAAAAATATTTTGAGGATAAGTAAAACAATAAATATAACATTATTATTATCTTTACTGTCAGAAATTTACAGATTCTAGCTAACACTGAGTTTGCGGCTTTTTCCCATTGTTCGTCATTGGTGGGAGATTGTGAAGAAGGGAGGGAATTGACATTTTAATGTAACAAGCGAACGTTCTTTAAAGACTTTATTTAAAGAATAAATTTTTTATCCTAAATAATCGATGATTTCTGTCTTTTAAATGAATGCTTGTGTTCTTCCTTTCCACTCCTTGCATCTGTGTAATGTGCGACGATTCTGCGCTATGTGTTGTCGACATCCGTCGGGAGATTTTTTCCCAAAATATTGTGTGAACGCCTTTACTAGTGTTACGCTGACTTGTTTCGTATTTTAAGTGTCTTTCTCTTTGCATATTTGCACCATTTTCGCTGATCTTCTTTTCTTTAGATGAAGCAATTCTGTTTTTAGTGATGCCGATGACGTTGTCACGCGACAATGTTACATAGCAATGTGATTTGACGATATAAATACGGGATTTCCCTTTTTCTAAAAATATGTTGCACGTGACGTTTCCCGCGGTGAATATCCTTTTCATGGAGTGAATATCCTTTCTATCGAGTGAATATCCTTTTTTATTCATTTTAATGTCAATGCAACTTTACCATTAGTATTTATATATTATAGAATAATTCCTGTTATCCCTTTTATTACATATGTTATTTCAAATAGGTAACGATATTTATATAAAGGAGTAGTCAAGACATTTTGCTTGGACGACTTAAACTACAGTGTATCACGACTTCATAGTTTTTTGTAAGGTTTTTGATACTTTGTTAGGCTGGCATTGAAGTTATTTAATGAATCTAATTTAATGAATATAAAGGTTTTGTAAAAATATTTGTATAATGTATTCATCATTAAATGTAATCCATTATATAGGTTTCAATGATATATGTAATTAAGCAATATTTTAATTTCATGTACAAGATAGAAAAGGCGTTAAGGCCGGTAAAGCTGATTTAAGTGCCAATTATGTTGAGTTCTTTCTAAGACTGCAATATATCACATTCGCAGTCATTGATATATGGTTGAAAAGAAAAAGAGTATGTTATAATATGGAAAACAAATATATACAGAAATTGCAGAAAACGTTAGTATATGTACATTTAGTAAATATATAATTTCAGCTGTCAGCAACCGACTTTTAGACTAGAACATTGCACTATTAATTTTGGACACGGGATTTTATGTTTTCTGCAAATACAAATGAGACTTGTTAAGAGTATATTGGAATGCGAGATATTCACGACTTCTCTTGATGGGATGTAGGATATTTGAGACAGTACGTATACATTTCAACGTATATTTTGACAATGGGAAACGGGACATTTTAATAATAATGGGGTTGTGTTCAATTTCCAAAGGGATATTTTAGTCCAGATTTACTTGGATGATGATATTTTGACTCCCTGAAAAAGCTTTACAAAATTTACAATATCTAAATTTAAGAAAATTTGGTTAAAACCTAAGGAGTATCTCCCTCTTGCATAGTTCTGTCCGTAACTGATTTTGGCTTTCCTTTTCAGATCCTATTGGTAATTTGTTCTCTATCAGCTTTACATATATTTCGGTTCATGGATTTCCATTTTTAAAAAATTTTATCTGCGCTGATGAGACATAAGTTGTCGAAATGCGCATATGCAGAACCTAAATTCACAGTAACCCGTCGCTATTTTGTTAATTTTAAAATATTTCTATAGAGTTTCGTTGAAATAACAGAAAATCATCAATGTCAGGTATATACGTCGGCAACCGTATACCGAAGCAAAAAAAACAAAACAAAACAAAACAAAAAAAAAAAACAAAAAACAAAAAACAAACAAACAAACTAAAAACAGAAAAGAGATAATGTACTAAGACTTGAATATCAAACATGGGAATACAGAGCCGACAAAAATATATGAAATATGACAGAAATAAATAAAATAAACGTAAATGAACAAGAACGCCACATAACTAAGGCACTACAGCAGTGTAAACTCCCACAAAACAAAAGCATATTTGCTTCATGCGTGTCACCCGTCACACTATATAATAGGAAACATATACAATGGCTGAAAATTACAATCACATGTTACAATCTGCTAGAAACTACAGGAGAAAAGGCAAATAAGACAAAAGACAAACGTAAAGAACGATAGGAACTCGGGACAGCCGGACTTGGAACCGGCACTAGCAAAAGCCACGGTAGGGTTAAACCGGTTTATGGGTACCCAAACCCCTTTTACCTGTCCTGTTTCAAACTTTAAGAGATAGATTATATATATAGTCATCAAATCACTTTTCAATACATTATATGTAATGATTCATCTAACTTTATTACATTGCAGTTGAATTATCAGGTTAAGTTTTGCACTAGCTGCACACTAGGCAGATAAACACTTGTTTTTGCTTAAAGACACGGAATTACTAATTCTTTTGCTGCGGCAATATTGTCCAGATTCCCAAAACTGTAACGGGTACACTTAAACTCATACGACACCTTCTACCAGTACTAGATTTGGTATCTATTACATAAACTAATTATAAAGTAAAAAATACTATATTTTTACTATTATTTAAACTGTCAGAGAGTGTAAGCTCAGCAGGAAGCATTTAATAATTAAATCTGTCAACAACGTACCCCGTATAACAGTCGATATATATAAATTGCACAAAAAAAGGTTTTCATTTAAACCGGATATATTTACTAACAGAAAACAGTGAGTGATGCAAAAGGGTCGGGTATACCTTAATTTGTACTGAGATAAAACGGTTTTCTGGAAGTTTTACATGAATGACCTAACCTAACTCGAAATAAAGTACAACAAAAAACA
>MJUU01038917.1:5593-16166 GCA_002080025.1 Modiolus philippinarum | reverse complement strand
GAACGGTAAGGGAAGATAAATTCTATGGCATTCCTAATAAAAACTTTGGATATTAATTATTCTTACACTGTACAGGAGAGAACAGCACAGCATTGAACGGTAAGGGAAGATAGATGCAATGGCAATCATACTGAAGACTATGGAGATTAATTATTCTTACATGGTACAGGAGAGAGCAGCACAGCATTGAACGGTAAGGGAAGATAGATCCTATGGACTTTGGAGATTAGTTATTCTTACATGGTACAGGAGAGTGCGGAACAGCATTGATCGGTAAGGGAAGATAGATCCTATGGACTTTGGAGATTAATTATTCTTACATGGTACAGGAGAGAGAGCAGCACAGCATTGAACGGTAAGGGAAGATAAATTCTATGACATTCCTAATAAAAACTTTGGATATTAATTATTCTTACACTGTACAGGAGAGAACAGCACAACATTGAACGGTAAAGGAAGATAGATCCAATGGCAATCATACTGAAGACTATGGAGATTAATTATTCTTACATGGTACAGGAGAGTGCGGAACAGCATTGATCGGTAAGGGAAGATAGATCCTATGGACTTTGGAGATTAATTATTCTTACATGGTACAGGAGAGAGAGCAACACAGCATTGAACGGTAAGGGAAGATAAATTCTATGGCATTCCTAATAAAAACTTTGGATATTAATTATTCTTACACTGTACAGGAGAGAACAGCACAACATTGAACGTTAAGGGAAGATAGATGCAATGGCAATCATACTGAAGACTATGGAGATTAATTATTCTTACATGGTACAGGAGAGAGCAGCACAGCATTGATCGGTAAGGGAAGATAGATCCTATGGACTTTGGCGATTAGTTATTCTTACATGGTACAGGAGAGTGCGGAACAGCATTGATCGGTAAGGGAAGATAGATCCTATGGACTTTGGAGATTAGTTATTCTTACATGGTACAGGAGAGTGCATCACAGCATTGAACGGTAAGGGAAGATAGATCCTATGGACTTTGGAGATTAGTTACTCTTACATGGTACAGGAGAGTGCGGCACAGCCTTGATCGGTAAGAGAAGATAGATCCTATGGACTTTGGAGATTAATTATTCTTAAATGGTACAGGAGAGTGCAGCACAGCATTGAACGGTAAGGGAAGATAGATCCTATGGACATTGGAGATTAGTTATTCTTACATGGTACAGGAGAGTGCATCACAGCATTGAACGGTAACGGCAGATAGATCCCATGGACTTTGGAGATTAGTTATTCCTACATGGTACAGGAGAGTGCAGCACAGCATTGAACGGTAAGGGTAGATAGATCTATGGACTTTGGAGATTAGTTATTCTTACATGGTCCAGGAGAGAGCAGCACAGCATTGAACGGTAATGGAAGATAGATCCTATGGACTTTGGAAATACTGACTATTTTTAATCACTTGAGCTTTCCTTTTTTGGTCCCTCGATAAGATCTTACTTCATATACAATGTAAGTCAACCTGGTTATTTTTTAGGCCTCCCTATGCTGATAATTTGGCCTTCATTTACTTTAGGGGTCCCACTACTTTAGGGTGGTGAATTTTTCGTATTTACATTCTTTACGTTAGGTTAGGGTTAGAGTTAAGGTTTTGGGGTAGGATTAGGGTTAGAGATAGGGTTAGGGTTAGTGTTCTAGGGTTAGATTTGGTATATTCATGAGAGTACCCAAATATGATAGGGACCCCTTAAGTAAATTTAGGCCGATAATTTTTACATTAAATTACCGACCCTTGATTTTTTCAGAATTTCTTCCACCAACCCCCTCCCCCTTGATAAAAATCAATGGTTCTTGCCCTCAACGGTGTTCTTATTCTTTTTGTTGAAAGTTTGCATAAGTATATTTTACTTTGAACTATCGATGCCTGTCATAAACGTGTATTCTTTCATTGTTTTGGCACACGCGAGGGGACTACGTCATAATAAACATTAGATCGACATTGAATGCGCGTTATGGTCTGCGCAAACGTCGAAAGTAAACGCTTTATCGGGACATGTTGTATTAGAGTGAACAACCCTATCGATAACAATTTTTTTTGGTGGAGTGTTTCTTTTTGGTTTCACAATAATGACTTTAAAGATTCAGTCGCAAATATGGACCCCATTGTCAGTTGGACTATTTTAGTCGAAATTCTGTAAATGATATCTAATTTAGATGATTATTTTAAGATCATCTGGAAGTATATCTTTTACAACGAAAGGTTCATGTTTGGTATTCCTTTCATTGATCTATCCATTCTTTCGTTCTTTCTTCAGTTTAACACCTGCCATGTGTGCATGGTAATTGTCATTCTCCGGGGAATTCTCATAGATGTCTTAAATTTATGGACTTTGAAAAAGTGTTGAATGAGAAAACAGGTAACACTTAAACATTAATACAATGCGGGTCGTAAGTCCTTGTATTAAATGAACTTTGCATACGATTGTAAAAAATAAATTACCCTGGTCAAATCAATTAATCACAAAAAGTATCCATTACATATATACCCTGTTTTATCATTCTCTGAAAATTAAATGATCAAAGTTGACAGTAAAGTGATCCATTTAACTTTTAGCTGACGTCTTTGTTCAAAGTTCAGCCAGTAAAAAAAATGTGAAGTAATAAACATAAAATAAACATTTTTTTACTTATGATAGAAGGCTTGTGTACAATTCATGCTCCAGCCAATTGATCTAGGTATTGGCAGAGGTGTTGTCAAGTAAAGATTTATGCATATGCACTTACGCAGAAACTAAATTCACAGTAACTTCGGTATTTTGTTATTTAACAAAGAAGATAATCACATTATGATGTTACGGTGTTTGACTTCAGAAAATTTGTTTGGTATTGGACGGTAATGATTGGGTTTGTTTTAAGAAACGTCAGCGACAACCGAATCAGAAACATATTAAGAAAGACATCACACACGGCAGATAAACAACCTGGACCAAAATTAAAACCATTGAGGAGATCAGGTGCAACGGTAGAGTGAACTTCTTTTTTGTTTTGTAAAACACTCGTCGTGTTTAACAATGAAGTCAAATCAAGTAGAGGAATAAATCAAACTGATGTGGTTTGTTTCCATTGATTTATTCACTTTTTTACCTTTTCGGGGCCATTTAGGGCTTACTATAAGGTGTGAGGTTCCTCACTGTGTTGAAGACCATATGGTGACCCCTAGATGTTTTGTTTTTTGTCGTTTTAACCTGGATATGGGATGTTGTCTCNTTGACATTTACCCCATTTCCTTTCTTTTTCATATTAAGTTGATTAAGGGAGAGACCTGCTGTAAACTGGAAAATAAATACCTTATAGGGGTGATGTAAGATCCGGATATCCATCGCAATACTGCAGTAGTGACTTATCTTGCAACGAAGTCACTGTAAGGACCACGAGACACTGACTAACGAATGAGTAAGGAGAGGTAACCGACTCCATACGCTAGTGCTGTTGGGGTGTTGCAAGATTGAAACTGGAATTTGACTATTGGAACCGACTTTGAACTATCCGTATTCATTATGCTGGGCTCCATAGTATCTGCTTTTGCTGTTGTTCGAGAAACCAGTCTATAACTGTTTTGTAATTAACTATTAACTATTAACTATTACTAGCTAAATATATTTTATATATTAGTCTGGCATATTGCTTTGAGATTCGTTTGCTTGTATATGACTAAAATACAATGACCGATGCAACCTGCAGATTACGATTAAATGCATATTTTACGATGCAATCTACAGTAGTCATATTTTTGCAACCTATAATTTAAATGCCTGATATGTACAAAAGATACAATGACGATATTTTGGAGCGTCAACTGACAGTGAAAGGGATCTTTCATTGACTTTGTGTCGTCTTACTATCCGGCTATCAAGTACACTTTCTCGGTGAGCGAGTCGGAACTGTCCTTTTTGGACATAACCTGCAGGGTGTCTGAAGACAAAAAAGAAAATTTGATCTTCTAGAAACCCACTGATGCGCACTGCTACTTGAACTTTACGACTTGTCATCCTAAGTCTTGCAAAGACGCTATACCTAAATCTCAGTTTTTGCGACTTAGGTGTCTATGCAGTGATGACAACTACTTAAAGCAGCAGTGTAGCCTCATGTCATCATTTTTCCATGAGCGGGGCTACCCCACGACCGTTATTGACCGGGCTTTAGACTCTGTTTCCTGCAAAGACAGAAAACGGGCTCTTGTACCCAAACCAAAGAGAGACCATGACACGGTCCCTTCGGTTCTGAATTTCCATCCCCATAACGTCACCATCAGAAATATTTTGCTAAATAAATTCAAGCAATTAGTCCAGAAAGATCCCCTGATAGCTGAAGCGTTTCCTTCCCTCTCCTTAGAGTATACAGAAGGGGCAAAACTATCCGTAAGCATTTAGTCAGGAGTGCTTTCAAACCAAGAAGAGTTATTACTGACTATCGGGAAACAGATGATGCAAAAGAGCCAGATGCGTTACCTGTCCTTTTGTATTGTAAACTAGCGAAGTCCGCGATCCAGACAATGTATTTACCATTTAAAACGGTTGTACTTGTATTACAGAAAATGTAGTGTATGTGATTATCTGTAAGCTGTGCTCATAATATAAGTTTGGGAGACTAGTCGTCGATTGAGTGATCATTTTGCAAACATTTATGTTCTGTTATATATAAACTAGACTGCCCAGTCGGCAATGATTTTTTGTCTTCCTGGACATAGGCAACATGATCTACAGGTCACTGTTATAACTAAAGCGGAGGGAGGTCGTGAACATAGACGTGTGATCATCCATCGCCTCGGTACAATATACGTCCCAGAGGAATAACAGAATACCGTAGATCAGATATTGGTTTTATGTCTACTAATCATCAGTTGTTTGTTGCGTGAACCGCCTTAGCGGTTCACGCCTATTACATTGGACATTTACTGATTGTAAGCATGGGCTACTCGGAATACTTCAGGAAGTCATAAAAACTTGGGATACCTCGATATTTTATATTGATGTTAATGCTCTGCGATTAAAGGGACTGTCTCAAACTTTGCATTTAATAGGACCGTCTTAAACTGGGCATTTTACACTAACTGGGATTAATTACCATAGTTTATAGTCGTATTGGTAATAAATTCTAACAATGTAATAGGCGTGAACCCCTAAGGCGGTTCACGCAAAAAAATTGGCATCGTGAAAACTAGCGGAAAGAAATTGCTTTTATAGTAGAAGATATATGCAACTAACACGTTTTAACTATCTAAATGTATCGTTTGTATTATTATAGATGTATTACATATCTATGATATTATAATTTAATAAGAGAGTAGAATAAACAAGAAAAAGAAATTAAATTGCTAATATTTTAATATTCTCGGACTAAAATTATAAAAGTTAATATTCCCACAATCTTTTATAAATTTTTTACGCGTAAATCTGGTGAGTAAAATCGAGTTTGGACCTACCAGTGGAGAATTTATGTTTCCTTAATCAAGATGCTTCCACCGTTCTATTTTTTTCATAAATGGAATGTGTACCCATTCGAAGGCTTGTAAAATGTTGCAAAATCTATAAAAATAGGAATTAGGATTTATCATTTTTTTGCTGAAATATATCGATGAAAGAATAACTTATATGTTATAAACACAATATAGATTGATATTCAAATCTATATGCATTAGAAAAAAAAAGAAATTATACACGAATAGCAGGGACCAACTCCACATTGCAAAAGAGACGAACTTAGCATACATAAACAAAGTTAAAGGGTATGGGGTAAATGTGCAGCTGACCTGTACTGAATTACCTGGATGTAAAAACTGTGTAAGTTTCATTCGAACACGACGTAAAATTGTGACAATTCATGAAAAAATCATATCTACAAAATAACAAAATACCGAAGTTAGTGATAATTTATCTTCTGCTCATGCGCATTTCTGCAACTTATGTCTCAGCAGTGCGGATAAAACCAAAACATTTGTAAGTCCATTAACCGAAAAACTTGATAGAGAACAAATAACCAAATGGATCTAAATAGAAAAGCCAAAATGCAGCAAAGGACAGAGCTATACAAGAGGGAGATACTCCTTAGTATGATTTCTTTTATTTATTTATTTATTAGTAACACTGGTATTCTCTTGTGTCAGATATTATTTGATTTCTTCAGAGACTTATATGTCTCTGATTTCTTCAAATTTGTAAAATAATAATTCTACATCTGGGAATACATTAAAATTTAGAAATGTATACATTCTATGGGTCACGTATTGCTTTTCTTTTTTAAAGTTTGGTTATTTATCAAACAACGGCAGTAGAATACCGAAGGAACAAACGAGTGAAATTTACAAAAATCGACGTCCAAAGGCATGGCCAAAACGAGAACACAGAATACAATGACGCCAGACACAAAACAGCGACGCTAGACAGACACAAAGCACAGAAACAGAAATCACAAGATTCAAAACAAAGCACTCACAGTATGAACTTCAGTGAAACTGAGAGTGACATTAGGTGCTCCGGAAGGGTAAGCATGCCCTGCTCTGTTAACAGCACCCGTCACACCGTGAGTGGGTCAATCCAGGAAAATGTCAAAGTCGGTAGTCAAATCCGGGAAGACGTGAATCTAGCGGAAAATGTCCACTTTCATTTGGAATACTGACACGTCATATCTTTCGATGATGTTATGGTGACGGCCTTAGAATTTCTTGAGGGATGAAATTAACATAGGTTGAACATGAGCAAATCCCTGACTAAGCAGCTTTTGGGACAGTGTTTTTGCTCTGTTCAAAACATCATTGTACAAACTACACGCTCGACAGTAACGAATCAACTGTGAAATGTACATTCCATAGGCTGGAGAGGTAGGTATATTGCTGCAAAGAAAGGGAAAGTTCACAATTGGAAATTAAAATCATCACGCTTATCATACAGCTTAGACTTCAAACGTCCATCTTCGTCAATATACAATAGCAGATCTAGGTACGAAGCTGAAGTAGGTGTTTCAGTTGTTTCTTTAATTTCAAGCTCATTGAGATAGATCTGATGTAAATACTCCTTAAATTTAGGATTATTAAGAGGAAGTACATCGTCTATGTAGCGGAAGCTGAAATTAAAGGACTGGGCTAAATATTTTTGTTTTCTTTGAATAAGCCCTTTTAAAAACTTGGCCTCGTACGAGTAAAGGAAAAGGTCAGCTAAAAGTGGCGCACAGTTAGTTCCCATAGGAATCCCTATTGTCTGTTGGAAAACACGACCTCCGAATTCGACAAAAATATTGTCGATGAAAAATTCTAACAATTGATTCGTAATCTCTGGATATACACCTAACGTTCATGATGTTCCTATGAGAAACATCGGTCAGTTATATATAGTTAAAAGGAGGATGATTTTAATCTAAATATCAAAAGAGGCTATTGATATGCTCCACCAACGAACTTGGTACAGGGAGATAACCGACCGATGTTTCTCTTTACAGGGTTTTAGTTGCAGACGACATAAGTGACACATGCAGGCGGTGTTGCCATAGATGACAACAAAGCAGGGGTCCAAATCCAGCCGTAGACCTTGCTGGATTTTCCGATGTAAACAGGTTTAAAAAGATGATTTTCATCACTGTTGGCATTCGGAATCACATATTCTACCTTTGCAGCTCACCTTACCAACACATATGTGACACGTGCCTCGGTCCACGGTGATGTACCTGTTCTGTTTTCACCCTCGAAGAAGGAGTTAATTCGGGCCTTTTCTTTCTTGTACATATATTTTTTTTAAAATTTTAGTTTTATTTCGTATTTTCCATGAACGACAGCCATACAAACGTTCTTACTCTGTCTGATTTATATGACATTAAGCTGTCTTGCAACATATATTTATATAATATAAATGCGTCTTATACATTTATGTCAGAACGGAATCACTGTAAGTGCTTTTCCCTATTTGTGTTGTATGGAATTAACATTTTGAATATATTTTCAAAAGGATATGGAGTAAATGAACACGGGACAAGAACACATACGTAAACTACAACTGGAATTAATTTTAATGAGCTGTATGGCCATTTCAAAAAGTGTTAAATTATAGTAAAGAACTAACCAGTCAAGCGATCTTTTGTAAACAGACAACATTGACGAAATACTAACCGCGTGACGTCATAAACCAATGAAATGCGATTGAGCGGGCAACAAATCGGAAGCTGGCGACTATGAAAGCTTATTTGGGTCATTTTCTTGATGAAAAAAAATAATTTAAGCCGTTCCCACGACTTGTCAAGTCGTTCCCACGAGTTGCAAAGTCGTTCCCACGACTTGTAAAGTCGTTCCCACGAGTTGTAAAGTCGTTCCCACGAGTTATTAGCTGTTGGTCTCAGTATAAAAGGCTGGTCGGTCACTTTAGTAAGTAAGCGTGAAAGATGAATTCGCGATTTTTTTATGGAAGGTCATAACGTGTGTTGAAATCTGTGCGATTTTTAGGCCCACTGTGAAATTATTATTACGATGAAAAATTGATAACAAAGAATCTGACCCTTTCAGTTTTTCTTTTTTCGAAAATGCATATTAAATTCAATAGTCATATTTAACACACTTGTAAAGTTAATATAAGCCACAGGGAATGCACATGCAATTTTGTAATTGAGTACTACAAATAGGATGCTTTCATATTTCACATAAGAATCAACATGTAGACTTCCAAAAGTTCAGTTTGGTTCTCCGTCAGTTTAAAGGCATAAATACAATTAAATATACCTATCTTTTACACGACCGAAAAAAGGGCAGTCGTATTATGGTGTGACACAGTCCCCGGCTTCGATGTCTGCGGACAAATGATTTGTTATATAACTTGTTCTAGTTGATGGATCAATACAAAAGCATAATGTTTATTAGCACAAAGGAAAAGTTTAAATTTGTGGTTTGTTTCCCACCCGTTTCAGAATTAGGAGCAGTTCCCAAATTGTACATTTTCACATATTGGCCTACAGTTAGTGGACGACCATTTGATTTTCAGGGGCGGGGGTCTTGGGCGATTTTGTAAATAAAGAATTTAATCTTGGTACCAGTGAAAATACATATAATAATTCTACTTCTCATGAAAATAAATAATTTAATTTTGATTTGAAGAATATATATTTTTGTTGCAAATGGAAATAAATACTAGAGGCTCAGAGACTGAGCCTGCATCGCTCACCTGACAAAATGCTTCTATGCCATGCATGACCAAAAATAAAGTTTTTTACCAATGGGGGTCTAATGTTTAGCACTCATGTTTTTTTACTGATCCTATTGAAATGAATAATCTTTGAAAAGGACCTTAATACAGTTTAATTAAATTTGCTTAAATAGTTTCAGAGAAGCTGATAAAAGGATGATTTTCTCGTAGGCTCCAATGTTAAACTATGTTCCGCATTGGCAACTGTTGTTTTTTTTTTTGGTCAAACAAAATGAAATGAGAAATCTTTGTTGGGGACCTTTAGTACATCATTCCTGTAAAGTTTTGTTGAATTTGTTTCAACAGTTTCAGAGGAGAAGATGAAAATGTGATTTTTCTAAAAAGGATCCAATGTTAAACCTAAGTTCTATGCAGATAGGCCATGTTTTTTATCTGATCAGAAAGAAATGAGCAATCCTTGTAAAGGTCTTTCCATACACCATTCCTCTAAAAATTGGTTCAATTTGCTTAAGCGGTTTCAGAGTAGAAGATAAAAATGTCATTTTCCCATAGGTTCCAATTTTGAACTATGTTACGTGCTGGCGGCCATGTTTTTTATCAGATCGGAACGAAATGAGCAATCTTTGTTAAGGTCCTTCAGTACGTCTGGTTGCATTTGCTTCAGTGGTTTCAGAGGAGAAGATGAAAATGTGGTTTTTGCCATAGGGTCTAATGTTAAACCTAGGTTACGTCCGCCGGCCATGTTTTTTATCTGATAGGAATGAAATGAAAAATCTTTGTAAAGGACCTTCCATACATCATTCCTGTAAAGTTTGTTTGAATTTGCTTCAACAGTTTCAGAGCAAAAGATGAAAATGTCATTTTCCCATAGAGTCCAATGTTAAACCTAAGTTCCGCGCTGGCGGCCATGTTTTTTATCAGATCAGAACGAAATAAGCAATCTTTGTTAAAGTCCTTTAGGTCATCATTCCTGGAAAGTTTGATTGAATTTGCTTTAGTGGTTTTAGAGGAGAAGATGAAAATGTGTCATTTTCCCATAGGGTCCAATGTTAAACTATGTTCCGTGCTGGCGGCCATTTTGTTAATGGGATCGGAACGAAATGACCAATTTTTGTTACGGACCTTTAGTGCATCATTCCTGTAAAGTTTGGTTGAATTTGCTTCAGGGGTTTCAGAGGAGAAAATGAAAATGTGATTTTTCCCATAGGGTCCAATGTTAAACCTAAGTTCCGCGCTGGCGACCATGTTTTTAGCAGATCGGAATGAAATGAAAAATCTTCGTAAAGGTCCTTCCATACATCATTCCTGTAAAGTTTGGTTGAATTTGCTTTTGCAGTTTCAGAGGAGAAGATGAAAATGTCATTTTCCTATAGGGTCCAATGTTTAACCTAAGTTCCGCGCTGGCGGCCATGTTTTTTATCAGATCAGAAC
>MJUU01038910.1:78500-88780 GCA_002080025.1 Modiolus philippinarum | reverse complement strand
AAAAAGAAATATGATAAAAATTTAAAACTGAGTCATCTGTAATTCTTGTTCATAAAAAGAACCTATTATTTCTTCGCTTTTTAAATCTTTTATTTTATAAGTAATAGGGTTTGTATTTAAAACTTTTTCAATTACAAATATTTCTTTTGTCCAACGAGTTGTATAACCCTTTTCAAAATGACCTTTCTTTTTTGTTATTCTTACTCTATCTCCTACTTTAAATTTAGGTTTTCTAATTTTCTCTTCTTTTTCTGGATATAAATTTTTATACACTCTTGATTGATTTTTGGATTTACTTGCTTCAATTGGTGTCATTTTAATTGAAGAATGTACCGTATTATTATAGTTTTTAACTAATTGATCTAATACGTCATAATATTTAAATGTTCCAGAGGCAGTAAAATATCTATACATATGTTGTTTCATTGTTCCTATCCAGCGTTCAACTACACTAGATTTTTCTTCATTTTCGGTTGAATATAATTTTATGTTATTATCTTTTAACAATTCTTTTACTTGCCGATTATAGAATTCTGATCCTTTATCTGACCAAATGTACATTGGTTTTCTTTCTTTAAATAATGTTTTAAATGCTTCGCTTACCGTCACACCCGTTTTATTTTTCAATGGAATTAACCACCCATATTTACTAAATACATCTATAACTGCTAATAAGTATTTATAATGTTTATTTTGTTTTGAGTATTTTTGCATATCTCCTAAATCAACTGCCCATGTTTGATCTATTGAATTGACGTAAACACGTCTTTTGGGAAAAACACTTACAACTCTGCGATGTAATTCATCTGCTAATTTATTTGTTAAATTTGTGAACACCATTTTTAAATAATAAAAATTCTTTTCTTCGCTGACCTACCGGATATTTTTTTCCTCACTTTTTATAAAATAACTTTTTCACATTCGGTGTACTCCCGGGTAATTAAAAATTTTTCTCACTTTTTCTGTGTAGCTTTTTAACACCTTTGGCTGTTTTTTTTTAAGCACAATACTAATATGCTATATTGACTCTCTCCACTACCGAATATTTTTTGAGGAACGAAAAAAATATTAGGGGGGGGGGAGAGGGTCAATATAGCATATTAGTCTCGTATACAGCTTTAGCTCCTACCACTTCCGTTTCAGGACGAAAAGTGTTAACAAGTACCAACCATGTTCGCTTCGCTCACCCCATGGTTAATAAAAAATCTGACGTGGGTTAAAAATGATCAACATGAGAAGATTTACCCATACTGAAATTTTGAAGAAAATCGGATGACCCGTCTAAGAGTTAATGCCCCTTTTCCGTAAAATTTTCAAAATTTTGATGTTTTTTTTATTTTTTATTAAAAGAACTATAACAGATAGAGGTTAAGTTTAAATTGCAAAAATGTTCAGCATGTTAAGATCTACCCACATGGAAATTTTGAAGAAAATCCAAGTACCTATGCGTTGTGGCCCTTTATTGGTCAAATTTTTCGTGATTTTATACTTTTTGTCCTATATTTCAAAAATGCTTTGAGACAGAGGTCAAGTTTAAATTTCAAAAATGTTCAGCATGTTAAGGACCATATTTTATTGAATATGATCAAGTTTTCCGACCTCTTCCAAGAAAGCCGCCAGCGGGGAACTTAGTTTACTATTTGACCTTAGGGGAAAATTCATACAAAGAGCTTCTTCTTGAGAACACCAAATGGATTTGAACCAAACTTGGCATGAATGATGCTGATGAGGTGCTGACCAAGTGTAACTTTGGTGCTCGGATCTGTCATCCAACATGGCCGCCAGCGGATATCTTAATTTTAACATTGGACCCTATCGGAAAATGCATACAAAGAACTTCTTGCGAGAACAAATGAATGCATGTTGAGCTTATCGCGACATCAGCTGGTCACGTGACCAAATTGGTCACCATTACATTGTCGTTTATCGTAAAAAGAAAATGCACAGTACTGTACAATAAATCTAAGATATCTTTTTTCTTGAATTCGTTTTTAAAAATGTTCCAATCGAATATTGTTCTTTATTAAATTATCTTTCTAAAGATATAAATTGTTTTAGAATCGGAAAATGTTTGGTTACTTCAAAATTTATTTGAAAATTCGCTATGTAAAATGTAAATTGTCCCGTTAATTTCTTGTAAATATAGTAAATTTCGTGTTGGGTGGTGTAGGAAATTGCATTATATTTTGAAAATACAATTACCTATTAAAAATGTTCCAATCAAATTGGAAAGTTAAGAAAATTATCTACAAGAAGATATAATTTTTATAATTTAAAGAGGTGATTCTTTTACTTCAAAATTGATTTGAAAATTGCCAAAATTTCAAAAATTGACGATGACCGGAAGTAAAGTATCATTGTTTACATTAGCCAGTGATCTTATTTTAATTATATATCGTCCAAGTTCATTTCAAGTTTTCCTATTAACCTCAAGTCAAAAATTATAATGCAATATCTATTCAAAGACTTTTTTTGCATTCAGTTTTATTTTTTTAGGGGGGGGGGTGAATTATAAGAAAACTGTATGAAGTAAAGGCTGGTCTGTATTTAATTCAGAAAAAAATCAAAATAAGGGTATAAAACTTTGCATCCACTTGGTCAGCAACCCTTTGATTTTCTTGAAGTGCTATATTTAAAGTTTGTTTCTGCACAAAATTAAAACAAATCAAAGTAACTCGATTTGGGACCATACAATATATAACAGTCACTTTATGACCTTATTGATTTGCCACATCATCAATGATGTTTTATGACCTTGTTAATTTGACACACACCCGTATTGTTGATTGCCCCAATAAACAATTTTACCTGTAAACACGTGTGGTACTTGTGGCTTAATTAGTCAATGAATGACCATAGTTTTGCAAGTGTTTTGGTGTTTACAAATATGTGTGTTGTGTAGTCAACAACTATATAACTTTTGATGTTTAGTGATGTTTTTAAAAAGTCTTGTGTTAATTATAAAGTTCCTTTTTAACAGGTTTTTATTTCATAAATTATATATTTATTTTGAAAAAAAAGTTTAAAAATATAAAGATGACTTTATAAACCATTATAAGCACGTATCGTTTACTCCTTTAATACTACACAGGTACCAGTACAAATACCTTTAACCAGTTTATACTTGATTGACAGAGTTACATTTCCTGATAAAGTCGGTAAAAGCTTGGTATGGGATTTGAACCGAACTTGGCATGAATGATGCGTATGAGGTGCTGACCAAGTGTTACTACTTTGGTGCCGATCCATCACCCAACATGGCCGCCGGCGGGGAACTAAATTTTAACATTGGACTCAGTGGTAAAATGCATTCAAAGAATTTCTTTTTGAGAACCACTGAATTGCTTTAACCCATACTTGGCATTGATAATGCTTATGAGATGCTGACTAAGTATTTTTACTTAGGTGCCGATCCGTCATCGTATATGACCCACTGAGTATTGGACCCTATGGGAAATGCGCACAAAGAATTATAGTGCTGCATAGGACCCAGGTGAGCGATACAGGCTCTTGAGAGTCTCTTGTTAACAAAAACAGTTCATAGAAAAATGATTGCTGCAAACAAGGATTTGTATACAAATCCTTGTTGCAAATCATAGTATAATTTTTGTAAAATAAATTTATTCCAAAGTACACAAATTTTGCTTTTTTAGAAATATACCGCGAAATTTTGAACTTTATGACGTTTTTTTAATACCTTTTTCACTTTCTCTTTTCCCCAAAATATTCAATGCTCCAAAATTGAAACAGAGACAATATATGTCTCTGGATTGAAAAGATGAAACTTTGATGCATCCCACGATATATTTTTCTTTATGTTTAGTTGAAAATTCAGTTGCAAAATAGACAGTGAACAGTTTAGTTTGTGAACTCCAATATTTTTATCTAACATTTGTACGAGCGTGGTAACACCAGTCAAAATTTATCAGCACTCCTGCACTAATTTTATATATGGCTATAAAGCCAATACAAAGACTTTTATCCTGGTAAAATTTCGTTGTTCTGACGCTCGTTAGTCATTTGTTTATTAGGCGGTTTCTCGATAATTTTACGCCCTCTTTACACTGAGAAAACAACCCATCATGCATTTATTGCCCATTTCTAATTAGGATTTTATTTTTTTGTGAATGAAAGTTTAATGTTGCAAATCGACGATAAATAAGCTTTTCGGCATTTTTTTAGAATAATTTTATGTTGAGTAAATTAAAAGTTACAGTCGAAAGTCGTAGCCAAAACAGAGCTTTTGGTTCGATCAAACTGGTTTCTTGAATAGTTTCGACTCCTTGTTAGATTGGTCCCAATCAAGGCGGGCGTATACTAACATCAAAGTTACGTAGAATATTTACATTCAATTTATTGAATAATTTGATGAACACACCCACTAATATGATCAATTAAAGGTGACTTCAACTTCCCAAATATAGACTGGTCTAATTGGAACAGTAACGGAGACAAAGAAGGACAAAAGTTTATGGAAAACATTCTCTTATCAGGACATGCGGACACTTTACTTGTGGAGGTGGTGAAAAAGTCTGCACTTTACTATATATCTATGTAACTTCAAGCTTTGAACAAAAGAAAATAGTCCCGGACCGAACAGCATATCTGCCCTGGAAAATGAGTTCGCTGTACTCATCGGTATAACAGCAATTTTTTTGTTGCTACAGATGTTCATACATTTCTAGTATATGAAACCATCGGGTGATTTTCCGATTTCCCGTGTCGAAAGCGCCATTTTTAAAATGGCGCCCATGATTTCAGAAAATTTATCTCACAGTTGAAAACTCTATATAATTTACAAAGAAACAAAAATCATGTTCTTATAACATGTTATACGTTTAAGAAAGGGATTCACCTGTACACAAGTACCGTATTTTTGTATCTATGACAACCGGAAGTGAGCTCGTGACGCGTTTTAAGCTCATTCAAAGCCAAATTACCAAAAACTGGTGTTGTTTTTAAATTTTTGATGCGTTGTAAGTTAATACAAGCGACTGTATTGCCAAATTATACAAAACAAACATTAAACAAACTAAAACAAAGCAAAAAACCTGATTTAAATACGTAAAATCAAACACAAGATACAAAAACAAAGAGAACTATGTACATGGTAAAAAAGGCCTGTCCTCTAATGCGTGACCTCAGTGGCATGATTATATCTACCTGAATGTTAAATTCAATCCGAATCAGTCTATATGGTAAAAGGGAACCTCAAGCTCCCACACCATGTCAGGGTGACAGTCCACAAGGGAGATAATAAATTATATTATAAATATTTATAAAATAGAGATATAGTCTGCATGCGTTTTATTGCTCAACCCAATAGAAATATTGATAACATACATAGTATTTACAAAATTACGGAAAACTATGTACATATTACAAAATAACCATAGGATCGCAATAAATCAATATTTACAAATATATCAACCTGTCACTGTGAAACATTAACTATGCTAGTTTAAATCATTTTCATTGTCTGATTCTTCATCAGAAGAAAAATTGTTACCACCGACAACATTGTTCTCGTAAATGTTGTGACAATTTTCGCCACCTTCACACAAACAAACTTCAGTTCAACGTAATTCAGTTGCTTCACAGAACACCGAAGTGCACAATTTGAGGATTTAAACCACACTTGACAATTTCTGTGATTTGTTTAGGCATTGGGTCAATCGTCATAAGTATGGTAATCCATCATCACTTCCTCTTCAATCCTCAATCTTATGGCCAAGGTTCACAGATGATCTCATCTGTACTGTTGATTTTCTCTCCAGGTGGCCTTTCCTACCGGTACATTATTTTCTCCCCCTCAACCATCTGGATTTGGTATTGCAGGATTTGGCTGTAACGAAGATAGCCAAATTAAAGTTTTTGCATTCTTCTAGTTTGAAGTGCTGCAAAATAGCGCTCTGGGTTTGAGATAGAAGCTCATTCTTTGACCCCTTTTTGCAAATAGTTTATACAGCATCTGGTTTCAACTTGCACTGGTTGGAGATCCATTGTAAATACGCAGGACATATTGTTTCAAATTGTCTGTGATCTCATTTAAGGGAAGTATAGATAGCTCGGCGAGGAACAAAATGTCGATAGATTTGATTTAAACAGTTCCAAAGGTCTGACCTTTCCTTGTTTACAAGGCAACTTGTTGAATGGCAACCAGTAATACCATGGAAGGCAGGCGGACTTCACACAAGTTAAGTTCAAGCGTACCCGCAATAATATAGGCTGGTAACTTCGCCCACCTTTAGACAAATGCAACCAATTCCTATACCAATATCAAAACTTACGTGAAGAAGGAGAACGAGAACATCAGTGTAAGGAGAATGAGCAATAATGCGTTCAAATCCAGATGATACAGCAGCTGAGGCATGAAATATCATTCATGTATCCGCCTCTTCACTATCACTGCTAGGCCATAATTCTACGTTAGGAGTACTTTTGATATCAGTCCTTAGAATAGCCATGGCCTTAAAAAGAACACATATTTTGACGTTGTCCGATAAAGCTCACATTTATTTGGCTTAGAATACGACTGTGGAAATAAGCGCTTCAATTGCTTTATTTGCAATGAGTATGATGCTCTGGCTACTACTAGTTTGTGCTTTGAATATGACTCTATCCCAATAATGACTTTTAGATTTTCTTTTAGTCGATGAGATGGATAATCTGGACTATCGACGCCATCCTAATGAAAATATTCAAATATTGTTTATATTTATCAAGAAGCTTTAGAAATTCAAAAACCGCGCCTTCGTGGAATAATAGTCGAGCAATTTTTGAATCTAATTTGTAAAATGCTCCTTGGTGTGGATATTTGTCACAAGATTTCAATTTGATGCTTCTTTCGGATACAGTGGTACATTGTAGTCGTACTGATTACCAACCAAAGCAACCAAATCGCAGCAAATTTTAGCACTTGCATATACTTTATATAAAACAACCGGTTTATACCTTTACTAATATTGTCTCTGTTTATAGTCACAATGCCGGAGATGGTAATGAATAAACACAAAGTTTGCAGCAGAAGATGGAGTAGAAGGGCCATCAGGTATATTTGGCTTTTGTCCAAGCAAGACCGTTGACGATATATTGCTCGTACATTTTGATTTACCTTTTTTCAATTGCTTGGTAAAATAGCATGCACTGTGACATTGAAGTTCTGCATCAGGTAAATTTTGTTTTTCAATGATTTCACTCAGTTTCAAGTGGAATGAATCATCTTGATGGCTGTCGATTCTGTCATTAGATAATTGTAGTCCAGTAGAAATGCCCTACTTTGTACCAACGATTGTACTTCCTCGACGGGCAGATCCCTCGACGCAACAGATTCCACATTTTGATACAACATGTCGCTACTTTGTAGAAGGTTGCAAGAGTTTATCTGTCTAAGGAATCCATTACTTCGAACAGTTTTGTTTTTGGGTATATACAAAACAAAACGCAAAACATCACAGAAACATAAAACCTGATCAAAACAAGACGGGACAAAATTGGCAATTACAACCAACCAATGAAAAAAAGTTAGAAAATGAATTGCTTCGACTCAATAAACAGAGCCAAGCAAAATGAGCTACTTCGGCTCAAACTGCACACTACGTTGTCATTGAGAAATAACAAATCAAAGCTATTATCAAACAATAGATTAATGCAAAACATAATATATTTCGATCAACATTTCATTGTATGAGATACGACAAGGTTCCAAAAAATTAAATCCTACACCATGCCGGATCGTTTACGTAGGGTCATTAAACTCCCATATGATCTGTACACCTTCTGGAAGACCTATGGTCCCACCCCATCATCCCTGGCCTTCCCTTGCTGGCGCATCCGGTCTATTCGGGCGTGGTTGCTTATTTTATGTAGGGCTTATTAAGCAATATTTCGTAGACTACAAAACTGTAGCAGACTGAAGACCCCATTCTGATTTTCACATAAGCAGCTTCAACCAATTAGTCCTGGTATGTAAAAAAAAACAAAAAAAAACTACTCTTTTTGGTAAATAAATATTAAAATATATATCCACAGCAATAACTTGTAGATCTTAGACCGATATAAAACTGTTTAACTTTTGAATAAGATCAGATTTAAGATGTTTAACGAATTAAATGTGACGAAAAACAAACAAACCTAGTTCCCTGAATCACATACGGACAAATGACGCAAGGACGAAAAGCTGTTCTTTTTCGATAGAAAGGCTTCTTAATATGATAATAGTAGTTGAAATGACAGGAAAACGATTACCTAAAGATGAGTTAATCATTTCATAGATAAATGATCAATTCTCAATGAACCTGGAGTAGACTATTCGATGATATGATGAGACGTCAATTTTTGTATATAGGCCATGGGCTGAAATCACTTTCCGTGCACCCCCCCCCCCACTTCCCATCTAGACCGATTTTTTTTAGTCCTCCTATATCCCCTTTTCAAAATAAAACATGTTAACACGAACATAACCTGCACGCATAGACAGTATAGGGCCACTTTTACAGTACACCACGAAAAACTCTTGTATTTTCGTTTTAACCTAAGTTTCATCTTTTAAGCTCCATAATTTTTTAATGATAAGTAATATGTACTGAAATTTGGTACCAAATTAAAGCTAATTTAATATCTTTTACAATGAACTCAAGTTTGGGCACTTTACGCCATTTTTATGACCTGGGATTACAAAAAATGTACCCCTCCCCCAGCAAAAAACTTGCGAAAATGACAATTTTAGGCTGTAAATTCCTTTCAGATAAACAAACCTCGTCATTTGATCTAGTTTTTATGTCTAATTTATCAGTTGTAATACAATGTTGGAAAATTAAACCACTAAAGTCCATAGAATTTTGATTTTTGGTATAAAATTTTTGAAAAATGTGAAATTTCGGAATTTTAGATTTTTTCACAATTTCCTCTTTCTGATTTTATGGTCGTAAAAATCTGAATATATATTAAATAATTGCCGATGTAATAATGATTTATGATATGTTAGCAACAAATCGTGTGCAAACATTTTAGTTTCAGACGTATTGTGGGTTCAGAAATGTCAAAATTAGCACCCCTCCCCCTAAAAATTAAGGGAAAATAGGAAATATTCGGGCGCAGTGTGGAGTTGGTAAAACAATTCCCCGTGGTAGAGATGTATGCTCTTTATTTTTCTTAGATATGGTGTACTTGTACATGAGATAATATCTCATGTGTACTCTTTATTCAATTACTATTATCTAAATTTATGTAAATTCTTAAACCTAAGGATTAACTCCCTCCATCGTAGTTTTGTCCTTAGCTATATTTGATATTACTGACTATTCGGATTTCGTTTGGTTTCATGCATTTTAAACATTTTTTTGAAAATATGGATTTCCTTTGTTTTGGTTCTAGTAATGCTGATGAGGAATTAATTTCCGAAATGGCCATACTACTCATTAAAATTATTGCAGTTGAAGTAAACACATGTGTTATTGTCTCATGTTCATTTACTCCATATCCTTTCGTGAAATATCTAAATGATTAAAGAATAATGTTTTATTGGAATTCTAGTTTGTATTTCACTAAAGCTGACATGCAGAAGATCATGTAAGTAGGTTTAAACTTTTTAAGAGGTCTCTTTTTGACTCTTCTGCTCGAAATTGTATGCAAAATGGGAATTTTCCGTTTTTCAGAATTTCTGCTGTTTTGACTTTGAGATGCAAATACTTCATGAAATTGATATATAACTTGAAAATGATGATAAAATATCCTTTCATTATATCTAAGCCATAGGAAAATATGTTTTTAGACATTTTAGAATATCTACAGTCTCATAAATTACAAAAAATTAAACCCCTTACCACAAATATTCAACATAATTTATTTCATTTTTTTCGGCTTGAAAAGCTTAAACAATGTATAAAGGTCCAATAACATAGTATTAAAAAAACACCAAACTACACAGAATGTCTCATATATCACAAATAGGTGTGTGTTTTATGGGCAGTTATACAACAATTTAACCTCGAATTTTGTAAAATTCCGAAATGCTGAAAAATCCAATTTTGCACGAAAATCTCCCAAAATATACAATTTTACCCATATTTTGGCGTTAAAAATGCATGTTGCAATATATAAAATGCATTTTGTTTAAAGGATGTAAAATTTTAGTATGTTTTGTTCATATAAATGTACAGACGTACATATTCTGGGGATTTTTAAGAATCATTTTCTTGGGGTAGGGGTAAAATTTTCGGTATTAAGAGTCACAATGAACACTCCTTGTTCTTCTTAACATTGTTTTTAGATAACTTATA
>MJUU01038910.1:65760-78239 GCA_002080025.1 Modiolus philippinarum | reverse complement strand
AACAAATGGCTGTAAAAATACCAGTTCATGATGCAATCCATGCTACATCGTCATATAAAACACACATTTTGCGTGTTCTGGTTATTTTTATGCGAACATAGACAAAAAATGACAATTTTAGGGAAAATTTGTTGGGGTAGGGGTAAGAGTCTCTGTATTCAGAGTCGCATTAAAGACCCCTTGATATTTTAAACACTGTTTAAAGACAACTCATGTATCGGTCAGAACAATTAATTGGCATATCTGCAGATATATCATCCAGATTTGCCATATATTACGACTTAACAATGCACTTTGGAGAAAACTGAAATGTTGAAAATTCCCATTTTTCATAAATTTGAGGCAAAATATTGAGTTTAAGTCAACAAATGGCTGTTAATATACGAAATCATGGTATAATTTATGAAACATAATCATATACAACACACATTTTGCGTATTTGAGTTAATTTGTTGCGAACATAGACAAAAAATTGACGATTTTAGGGAAAATTTGTTGGGGTAGGGGTAAGAGTCTCTGTATTCAGAGTCACATTAAAGACCCCTTGATATTCTAATCACTGTTTAAAGACAACTCATGGATCGCTCAGAATAATTAATTGGCATATCTGCAGATATGTCCTCCAGATTTGGCATATATAACGATTTAACAGTGAAATTTGGGCAAATCTGAAATGTTGAAAATTCCCATTTTTCATAAATTTGAGGCAAAATATTGAGTTTAAGTCAACAAATGGCTCTTAATATACGAAATCATGGTATAATTTATGAAACATTGTCATATACAACACACATTTTGCGTGTTTGAGTTAATTTGTTGCGAACAAAGACAAAAAATTGACAATTTTAAGGACAATTTGTTGGGGTAGGGGTAAGATTTTCGGTATTTTGTGTCACATCAAACACTTCTTGTTTTTCTTAACAGTGTTTTCAGACATCTTATGTATCGCTTAGAACAATTAGTTGGCTTATCTGCATATATGCAGATATGTCCTCCAGATTTGGCATAAATAACGATTTAACAGTGAAATTTGGGCAAATCTGAAATGTTGAAAATTCCCATTTTTCATCAATTTCAACCAAATATTGAGTTTAAGCTAATAAATGGCTATTAAAATACCAAATCATGATGTAATTCATTCAACATTGTCATATACAACACAGATTTTGCGTGTTCTTGTTATTTTTATGCGAACATAGACAAAAAATTGACAATTTTACAGTAAATTTGTTGGGGCAGGGGTAAGATTTATTGATGTATGATGTTTATATTACATAAGAATGGCCATTATTTGTAATAGTTGTAAAGCAAATATCATAGGCTTTCATGTGATACCTATTTTAAATAACATTTATTTACTAAAAAGTAATATTGGGCAAAAGAATGACAAAACTTAGTCAAAATCGGAAATATTCAAATATCCATTTATTTGGTCTATTTGAAAATAAAACTTTGGTCATTAAAAATATGTTAACATTATGTTAACATGTTTTATATTCCAGAAAATGGATTGAAAAACTAAAAACAATTTTCAGAATTTGGAATTGAGATGCACTTCGGATTCTTCAGACCATCAAACTTGCGCAATTTCAATGAAAATATCTAAATTTTCCGCAATATTTCATAGGGGTAGGGGTACGTTTAATCTCGCTATGGAACGTATTGGGCATAGAAATTGTAAAAATTTGGGTTCTTTGTAAAGCTCATACAATAAGCAATCATTTGATACACCGTTTTTATAACTGGCAAGCATCTGGTCAACATTTTGAAGCAACTGAAAGAAACACTTGGACGAAAAACGAAATTTTCCAAAATTTCGGTAGGTGGGTCTATGCTCGTGTTAACATGTTTTATTTTGAAGAGTGGATGTATGCGGACTTAAAAAAATGGGTTGGGTTGGGAAGTGGGGGGGGGGGTGCACGGGGGGTTATTCCAGCCCATGGACTAATATGTTGCCGTAAATGGAATATTTGTATTTTGTGTATAATATACATCAATTGTCCTTAGCTGATTTTGGCTTTACATTTAGATCATATTGGTTATTTGTTCTCTATCAGTTTTTAGACATCTTTGAGTTTCTGGTCTTCCAAAAGTTTAGATTTTATCTGCACTGAAGAGACATAAGTTGTCGAAATGCGCATATGCAGAAAGTAAATTCACAGTAACTTCGGTATTTAGTTATTTGCAAGGGAAATATGACGAATCAAAATAAAAATCGTCATAATAGAGTATTTATATAGATATTCTCCATTACTAAATATTTCAATGCCTCAAGGTCTAAGAACAATACTTTCGGAGACAAAAAATCGATTTATATCGATAATTTATGTCGAAACTCAAGTCTTGGCTTATTAAATCATCAAATGTGATTAACTTATTACATTTCAAATGTTTAAAACATTTTTTGGTGACTTTAATGACTTTAATGACAAATTATTTAAGACGTAGAAAATAATGTGAAAAATGACGTCATCACTTCACTAGCCAATAGAATCTTCCTGCACGGGAAATCGTTAAATCACCTGATGGGATGTTAAAATATAATTATTTTTGTCTACGAATACCTAAAAATATTGATGTTATACCTTTGAGTACAGCGAAACATTTTTCAAAATCTTCGATCCGGGGACTAAAACGGAGAATAAAACAAAAGAAACAAAGGTAGAGAAACCTTCTGCATATAAAGAGTCACTAAAAACAGTAAATAAAGACGAGTTGGTACCATTTGTGTATCAAATATGTAAAGTTTTTGAAAAGATTGACAAATTGAATATTAATCAGAGAGTTGACACTATAGTTAATCTATGTGCCACATACTTGGGTATGAAAATTACCCCAAAATGGTTAGAAGAAGCAAATGCTTCAGGTACTTAGTGCTTTGTCTAATATACATTGTACATTAATAAGTTATTTTACAGTTTTCAAAATGGCGGTCTTTATTCTAGTCATGGCTTCGCTATTAATCCATCAATGGAATTGTCAGAGCTTCAGAGCTCATGGTCCTGAATATATACAAAGTCTTAACACATCTAATACATTACCCTATATTATTTGCCTACAAGAGACTTGGTGCTCTTCACAAGATGACCACCCAATAATAGATGGGTATACTTTAGCAGATTACTCTGTCAGAAATGATAAAAGAGGGGGAACAGCTATATATGTAATTGAAAATAGTATATATAACAAAAAAGAGGTTAAGGAGGATTTTTTTGAAATATCCTCTATAGATTACAAATTAGATGGTAGATATATAACAGTACTAAACCTATATGATAGAAATAATAATACGGATTCACAACGCTACAATAGAATTATTGCACAATAGGGTCTGTAAGTCTCGTCATGTGACTAACGAGAATCCACGATAAACAGGCAATTTGAAAACGTTTCCCGCCAAAATATGACGTTAGAGGATTGTGACGTTCAAGTTTTTGTTTGAAACGTCATATATCTTAGTTCCGGGTACAAGTTTTGATCCCGGAAGTTCCAAAATTGTACGAGACTTACAGGCCCTATTAGGTAAAGAATATATTTTCTGCGGTGTTTTTAATGCTCACCATCCTTTGTGGGGTAGTGCTGTAAGCGACACAAAAGGTTACCACCTCAGTGAAGTAATACTAGACAATAATATAGTGGTGTTAAATAATTGTCAAGGTACTAGGTTAAATCCTATAAATTTACAAACCAGTGCTATTGATCTGACTCTGTGTAGTGCAAACCTTGGTAATAAATGCAACTGGTCTGTAAACCAAATTATTTTTTATCATTTCCTAATATCAACCTCAATAAACCAAAAGCCCGATTTAATAGAGCAAGGTTTAACAGGTTTGAACTTAAAAAGGGCCGACTGGAATGCATTTTCCAGTGCATGTGATAATTACCTATCACAGAGCCTTATATCAAATGATATAAATGATTCAGTAAATAGAGTTACACAAGCTTTTACAAAAGCAGCTGAGGAATCTATTCCTGCTAGGAAAAAAGTAAAATGTAAAAAACCAAGTGTCCCATGGTGGACAAATGACTGTACGGTAGCAGTGAAAAACAAAAATACAGCTAAAAATAGGGCAAAACACACTGGTAGTGGAGACGACTTTACTTTGTATAAAGAAAAGGAAAAAGAATGTAAGAAAGTAATAAAGAAAGCACAAGACCAGTATTGGCAACAATACTGTACTGGTCTAAATACAGATACTAAATTGTCAGATGTGTGGAACAAAATTAAAAAGATTGGGGGAAAGGGTTGACATGACAGGTCAATACCAAACATTATTGAAAATGATGTAATCTACGATACACCAGAACTAAAAGCTACATTATTTGCCCAGACTTATCAGAATACAAGTAGCAATGATAATTATGAAAATGAGTTTAAAATAAATAAGCAAAAAATGGAAAATGAAAACTGGAATAAAGTGGTAGAGTCTTTTGGTGATAATCATCAAAGTTTCAATGAACTTAAAGAGGCACTTAACGAGACAAGTGACTCTTCCCCAGGAAAAGACCAAATATCCTATAGAATTGTCAAAAATATGTCAGATAAAGCATTAAGTGTTATATTATTGTTGTACAACAAGATATGGTTCACTCAAATTTTACCCGACACTTGGAAACACTCGGTTATTACCCCGATATACAAGCACGGCAAAAACCGTGGCCTAACCATGCAAAATCATATCGACCACTTGCCCATAATTCTAATTTATGCAAAATAATGGAAAAAATGGTAAACAACAGACTGCAATGGTATCTGGAAATAAATAAAATTTTTACCCCTGTACAAAGTGGTTTCAGAAAAAATAGAAATACTATTGAACAACTGGTACGATTAGACAATGATATTCAAAAGTCATTTGTAAGCAAACATCATACAGTAGGGATATTTATTGATTTTGAAAAGGCTTTTGATATGCTATGGACAAAAGGTTTAGTAATAAAAATGGAACAAATAGGTATTCATGGAAATATGCTAGGTTGGATAAATAGTTTTCTAAGTAAAAGAACACTTGAAGTAAAAATAGGTAACACTACCTCTCAATCATATGATGTAGATAATGGGACACCACAAGGGAGTTGCATAAGCCCCACCCTATTCAATATCATGGTTAATGACTTATCACAAAATATACGGCACTCCAACATCTCACAATTTGCTGATGATGGTGCGTTATGGAAGAGCCACTCAAATATTAAATATTTATTGAAGTACTTGCAAAGTGATTTGGAAAATATATTGAAATGGTGTAATACGTGGGGATTTAAAATATCGCCATCAAAAACAGTATGCATGTTATTCTCCAAGAAACGAATAGATATGAGTAATGGCAGACTTATGTTGGGTAATTACAATCTGTCATTTGTAAAGGAACACAAATTTTTAGGCATGATATTGGACTCCAAACTAACATGGAAAAATCATATAAAATATGTATGAAAGTCATAAATATTATGAGAACACTGACAGGTACTACATGGGGGGCTAAAAGCAATACTCTTAGAACCATATATGTAACACTTATAGATCGAAGATTGACTATGGTTGTGAATTGTATAACACACCTTCTTATAGTACTAAGAAAATACTTGATAAAATTCAAACAGCTTCATTAAGAATTTGTACAGGTGGAATGAAATCAACTTCTCTGTCCTCTATGCAGGCAGAAATGGGCGACCCCCCATATGAGGAAAGCTAAAAATGTTGATAACAAGAAAAAACCTCTGAAACTAGTATGTGATCAGTTGCTAAAAAAAATTAATGTCAGTTATAACGAAATGTAACAAATAAGATATTGTCCCATACCCCCGTAGCATCTAACTTTACCAAAGGTCAGCACTCAGTTGCATGAAGTCATTACAAAGCAGGATTTACCGACCCTCATTAATAGTCAAAGTGACATACTAATTGACACTAAATACCAACTGTTTTTAAAAATATACACAGACGGGTCGAGAGACCCAATTGGTAATCAATCTGGTTGTAGTTTTGTTGTTCATGAATTAAAGGTTTACAAAAGCTTTAAACTTCAGTCATATGTTTCCATATTTATAAGTGAATTAGTTGCAATTCTGCTTGCACTCGAGTTTGTACAAGACTTTATGTGTCACAGAACTGTCATATTTGTAGACTCCTTATCTGCCCTACAGGCAATACAAAGTCCAGCTTTCAACCCATGCAACCAAATAGTACTCGAAATATACTCGAAAGTCTCTAATCTAATAAAACATGGAATCTATGTACTTTTTGAATGGATTCCCAGTCATGTGGGAGTCTCTGGAAATGAAATAGCAGATAAATTTGCCAAAATGGCTCTGCAGAAACAAATGGTTGAAGTTTATGTCCCTATGTTCAAACAAGGCATTAAAATCCTCACAAAAAAAAATATGTTAACTAAAATGTGGCAGTCTGCCTGGGATAAAAATGATAAATGAAGACAACTATATAATATTGTCAAAGAGGTCAGATTATATAAAGTGTTGCCTAATATGAACAGGCAGGATGAAAGAATCTTATTTAAACTGCGCTGCGGAAGCTTTGACATTAATAAGCACTTGTTCAAAATAAGTATCAGAACTTCTTTCGATGGGATTTCGAGATTCCCATTGCATTTAACTCGAAGAATTTAAGCCCTCTCTGTATCCGAAATTTGCCGCGATCACAGAAATGTGAGGAATATATTAAGGCGGTTTAAGTTTTGAATTTCATAACCCCTTTGGGAAATACGGTTATTGAAATGGTAATGTATGTCAGGCGGACAAATTTGCAGGTAAGCTTGGAGCTGCCAACTATTAAAAGCTCAACCTTTATGAACTATTCAACAGAATTTCATGCAGCTTTGTATGTAGAAAGAACATGAGTTATTCTATTTTAACATAACAAAATTGCTTCTTAACATGACAAAATCAAAATGTAACAAAACAAAATGATGAATCAACATAACGAAGAGTTATTTGGCACAATAAAATGACAATTTAACACAACAAAATAATAAGTTAATATAACAAAATGACAATTTTACTCAACAAAATGGTGACCCAACATAATAAGATAATAAACTAACATAATGGAATATTAAGTTGACAAAACAAGAATTATGATATGAACAAAATAATGAATCAACACAACCAAAAGCTTTTTTGACACAACAAAATTCCAAGCTAACACAACAAAATTACAATTTAGAATAACAAGAAGAGAATTTAACACAACAAAATAATAAAATAACAAAACAAGACGGCGATTTGACACAACAAAATTATAAGTTAACATAACAAGATGACAATTTAACACAATAACTGAAGACAATTTAACACAACAAAATGATAAATCAACATAACAACATAATAAACTAACATAATGAAATATAAAGTAGACAGAACAAAATAAATCATATGACAGCTATGGCGTTCCATACTATACATTGTTGCACTTTAAAGTGGACCTCTATCCCAAATTTGAAATACAAGACAAAAGTTTTAGAATCACGAAAAAATCTGAATAATGGAGGACAGTTACTCCTACATGGGTATTTAGATTTTCTTCAAAATATTCATGTGGGTAGATTTTGATATGCTGAAATAAAACTTTAACCTCTGTGAGTAGAACTTGTCATGCTGATATTTTATACACGAGTCAGTTTCCAAATATATTTGTAAAGGTTTTGAGTTATTTGCCAAAAACTGCAATCAGCCTTCTCTGTTCTTTTTTTAACAACGACAGTCATGCTTGACCTGGGACAAAGAAATAGCAAATTTGAAACTATATACCCTAGTTATTATTCAGTTGAAGTTTGTTCCATTTGGCCAAGCATTTTCACGATTTTTTAAAGTGATCTAACGACGGACGGACGACCGACGGATGCCAAGTTTTGGCAAAAGCCAGGCGAGCTAAAAAGCGGGTAAGATAGAGCTGGTGTTCAGCAATCTCAGAAAAAAATAATATGCAGAGTTAGTCCTTAAATTTTTTTTTTACATTCATGCAACAAAATATTTCATTAAGACATACGTGGGACTTTTTAAAAAAAAGTCCATTTTTTTTGTCCAGTACATGTTTTTCTTTGAATTTTAACATTTTCCCATTTTCTTTTTCGTTGTTGTTAAATATAGCTCCTGCTCGACAATCGACATGATATTTTATTTACTTTTGAATAGGACATATGATAATATTTTGGACTTAAGTGCCCCAAAACAGCCAAAAACGTCTGTCCACACTAAAAAATATCTGCAAACATCCAACTTTTGTATAATTTGCTTGATTTTATTTAACCTTTTTTAACTGTTATCTATTAGAAATACATCCATACAATTAAAAAAGCGTTCATTGATTGAGAGTAGTTGTAACAAATTTTGTCAAATCAGTTTTTAATGGGCGTCCACAGAAAAATGTACACTTTGCAACGCCAACGCTATAATAGTCAACAGCGCGCTTGTTCTGTGATTTAGTTTACATTTTTTCCTATAGAAACGTTCGTCATCTACTTTTCTATTTGAAAAATAGTATACAACAGATATGTTACATTCCATTACTCTTATGTGATTGAATTTGTTGGCACAGTTGACACCGTATTTTTTTTTCTTGTCCATTTCGCAACGGTCAATATTTCCAAGAGACGCCCATCGTAAAATCATGAAATTCATAATAATCATAACTCACCTTGTGCATTGTACGCTAATTGTTGAATTGTGGTTCTAGGACATATGACAAAGAAGAAATCGCCAGTAACGTGTAAATATGTCCACTGTGCAACGGTCCACTTCGCAACGCTATAGGGACATTGCGTAGTGGACAAAACCTCTTAGTATATTGGACATACTGCTGTACCGCTACCACAAAATTTTATAAGAATAAATTACAAGAGTTCTGATACATGCTTTCTGGCAATTAATATAAAAACAAGAAGAAGAGTATCAGGTTTTATCCGCATTTGACAGCTAAATGTGTGATTATGTCCACTACGTAACGGCGTCTCGTAAATGTTGCGAAGTGGACAAAATCGTTGCAAAGTGGACATTTTCTTACATTTTAAAAATTTTTATTAGAAAATCTGTAAAGAAATTGTATCTGGTTGATACAATACTGAAAAGACAAAATGAGTAATTTAGATGCTTGAAAGATATTTCCTATTGCATGGTTTTTCCGTTTGAATTTGACAATTGAAAATTGTATATTTTCATAATTTTCTGTCACAAACGTTAAAAGTATGCTTGTGGTGCTTTACTAGTGATTTTGTTGATGAATCTTATTGTTATCTAGTACTAAATTATCTGCGGTTCAAGATACTGCAAAAAATATCGTTACAAAAACATTTTTCTCATTTTTGAAAGAGGAAATTGAAACGTTGCGAAGTGGACATTTGATGTAAGCTGCTTACTTTGGATGTCCTTTCTACACACTTCGGTTTGTGTTTAAGATTGCATACTCTTAGTTAAGTGTCTACTGATATTCAGGTATTAACAGGTACTATTTAATTTCTGGTTCGAAGAAGTTTATTTTTGTGTTTTTTCAATAGACAAAAGTGAACATTTTTTTGAAAATGTCCCATGTACGACATTTTTATGAAGCATAGACATAATAATTTATTTTCAAATGAAGGGGGAAATTTTGGCATGGGGAAAACGGCAAGGTGTACAAATATTCCAGTTTTTCCGGGGAGAAAAACGGCTCTGATCCAAAATTTCCAAGAGGGAAAAATAGGATCGATCCAGTTTTTCCCCGGTGAAAAACTGGCATGGGGAAAATGGCTATATAACACCGAAACTAGATTATCAACATGTAGATCTTTTCTCGTGAAATACAAAATATCTAAGACGAGTTCCCGGTAGGCATCGTTCGTATTAATAAAACAATCACGTGATAGCAATTCAACAAAAAAAAAATCCGTTTCATAGTATGATATCACCATTAAACCAAATATTATGGATATTCACAATTCAGATATGCCAAAAAAAAAAAAAAAAAAAAAAAAAAAAAAAACCCTAAATTTATTGTCTGAAAAAACGAAGAAAGAGCTTAACATTCAATAATATATGAACCCCCTTTGTATCCCTTCTATTATAAATTATAATATCAATCTTAACCACTGAGATATTGTTAACATTTAAATGCATGAATGCAAGTCATTGCGCATATTATTGGACAGCTTCCAAAAATAAACATTTTTTTATTATAATTTCAAATAAAAGGATTGATTACATTACGTTTTGCGGGACGTAAAACCAAGTACCTGTGACCAGAATTGTTTGTCAAAGTGAAGTTCTCAAATTTTCAGGTTAGTGTTGATAATTATAATGTACATTTAGTTGTATGTTTCATTCAGATTCTTACTTGAATTTTTCTGTTTAAAAATACAGGCCTTTCCTTATAAGTATTTAGTGTAAACCATATCTTATTATGAAAAAGCATAACAAGAACATAAGCATTCATAATAACTGGGGATCCGGAAACAAGTTTCCTTATATTAATCCGTCTCCCCCAAAAGAAATAAAATAAAACGTGAATATCACATCAGTAATTAATGATCATAAATAAGAAACATCATCTTCCATGCAAACAATCAGCTAAATATAAGTTAAAAGTAATTCTAACTGCTGCAATATGTCAATATCCATAACTATGGCTAAGGTCCGGTCGATTGGAGACAATAAATGCAGTTAAACTTCATGAATCAGGCCAGACATATCGTAATCGGGGATGTTAGAGTGGAGGAGCAGTACTGCCGGGCATCTACGTAGCGAAACGTCTACTTTCAATGATAAATTTTTGAACTTGCCCAAAAATATTTTCGTTCTCACGATCATTTTTGGAGGGATCTCCAAAAAGAAGTATTCTAGTATTAAAATTATTGAGGGTGCCTATTGTTGTTTGTCTTAAATGTGTATAATTTGGACATGCTAGTAAGAAATGCTTATTATTTTATAAGTATTTCAGACAATTTATGAAAAATTCGATAAAACGTCATATTTTATTTTGTCATAACAGAAAACAACGGCAGTAGAATACCGAAGAATGATTATCTGTGAATCATTTTATTCTAAAAATTCTTGTCCGAATGTTTATACAATATATGCACATTGTCGGAAAATATAAAATTTATTTGACGAGCTTTAGAAACAGGAAGAAATGTGAGGTTTACCGAGCATTTCTCGCCTGTTTCACAGCGAGTGCAAATAAATTTTATATTTCCGACAATGTACGTATATTGTTTTTATTCTGCAATCATTTAAACCTTCTCTAAAATTGCATTTTCTTAGTGAAGCGGGACCAGGAAGACAGTAACAACCTCGGCCATTTTGATATAACCCCTGACGTCAAAGTATTTGAGGTTTTCAAACCAGTCGCCCTACTTTTCTCCGTTCAAAATCAGTCACCAGTCTACCCTACGAATACGAAAAAATGTTCGTAGGGTCGTATACGGGACTTTCGTGTAATTGAAGGCGTACATATTCTGGGGATTTTTAAGCATCATTTTCTTGGGGTAGGGGTAAAATTTTCGGTATTAAGAGTCACAATGAACACTCCTTGTTCTTCTTAACATTGTTTTTAGATAACTTATACTATATCGGTTAGAACAATGAATTGGCATATCTCATATAAATCCTTCAGATTTGCAATATATAAGTATTTAAAAGTGAATTTTGGACAAATCTGAAATGCTCAAAATTCCCATTTTTCATCAATTCTGTACAAAATATTGAGTTTAAGCTGACAAGTGGGACTTAAAATGATAAATCTTGATAGAAATTATGCTACATTGTTATATGCAATGCAGATTTTGTGTGTTTTTGGTTATTTTTATGTGAATATAGTAAAAATAAAGGACTATTATAGGGAAAATTTGTCGTGGTAGGGGTAAGTTTTTAGGTATTTAGAGTCACATTAAACACTCCTTGTTTTTGTAAACAGTGTTATAAGACAACTAATGTATCGCTAAGAACAATTAGTTGGCATATTTGCAGATGAATCCTCCAGATTTGCCATATATTACGATTTAACAATGCAATTTGGAGAAACCTGAAATGTTGAAAATTCCCATTTTTCATCAGTTTGGGCCAAATATTTAGTTTAAGTTAACAAATGGCTGTAAAAACACCAGTTCATGATGCAATCCATGGTACATCGTCATATAAAACACACATTTTGCGTGTTCTGGTTATTTTTATGCGAACATAGACAAAAAATGACAATTTTAGGGAAAATTTGTTGGGGTAGGGGTAAGAGTCTCTGTATTCAGAGTCGCATTAAAGACCCCTTGATATTCTAAACACTGTTTAAAGACATTTCATGTATCGGTCAGAACAATTAATTGGCATATCTGCAGATATATCATCCAGATTTGCTATATATTACGACTTAACAATGCACTTTGGAGAAAACTGAAATGTTGAAAATTCCCATTTTTCATAAATTTGAGGCAAAATATTGAGTTTAAGTCAACAAATGGCTGTTAATATACGAAATCATGGTATAATTTATGAAACAT
>MJUU01038910.1:15270-49578 GCA_002080025.1 Modiolus philippinarum | reverse complement strand
ATATATATATATATATATATATATATATATATAAAGTCTAGAAGATAGTGCAACGATATCGATAAAATATATAAAAGTTGTTACAAATAATGTGACAAAATTTTCAGCCAACAAATGACTTTCATCAGTGTCTTAAATACGCTAAAATATAATTGCGATTGATTGATGATTACATAACTCAACAATACATCGAATGTCAAAAATATTTTTCTTTCACACAGGTAAACAGAAAATGTAGCTTTATAATTATAAGTGTACACATAACGTCAAATATTTTTTACATACAAGTTTGAAATGAAACATCTTATATAAAAAAGAAAGGAAATGGGGCAAATGTCAAGGAGACAACATCCCATATCCAGGTTAAAACGACCAAAAACATCTAGGGGTCACCATATGGTCTTCATCACAGTGAGGAACCTCACACCATATAGTAAGCCCTAAATGGCCCCGAAAGGGTAAAAAAGTGAATAAATCAATGGAAACAAACCATATCCAATAACCCAAATATCAAGAAACTAAAATTTTATAAGAAGACAAGGACATGCCAATGACCAACATATTCTTGACTTGGGACAGGCGCAAAAATTGCGGTGGGGCCAACTCGTTCTCTTGGATCCAAACCCTCCCCCCATGTGTGGTGAATGGCTAAAAATAAATACACAAAAAGACTCACAGTAAAAATCAAACTAGAAAAAAGTCCAACTTATCAAGACGAGTACCCTTACAATGAAGTACATAAAACATGAAGACAATACACACAGGTACTGTCCGGACAAATGCTCGCAGTTACTGACAGCTAGCTAAGGACATAATTTCCACTGACTATGATATCAAGCCTTCTTACATATAAAACTTCAATGAAATACTTCTAAATAGATTTGGTATAACAACATCATCAATTATGAAAGAAGAACATGATATTGTGCAATGCCAAATACTGCAGTTCAATTAACTAAGACAAACTGATAGTCTCAACTATAGAAATGAAAAAATTATAATAAATAAATAAAACTATGGCTAAGTATAAGATATATAAGAACTCGAAGGGTGTATTCCGGGGGTGTATTATGCATCAATAAAGAATATTGAGATCATATGCGAACTTTTGCGACCAGAACGTCAGTTAAAAAGGCCTTTTCAAATCTAGGTTTGCAAGAGCGAATTTGGCATTCGCTTGTCTTTTCATACAAAACGTTTTTATTGCGATTCATATACATGTAAATGCACCGGTAGAAACACACACGATTTCATATCATAACACAAACAAATTAAATGCATTTATTTGTGTGGACAAGTTTTTATTTGTGTGGACCGGTTTTAGAGATGTCAAACAACGCTACATCAAGTCTTTACTAGTCATGGATGCGGCATGAAACGTAAATAAAACTGGCAAAGTGTACTTACTATCGGCCATCATTCATTTGGGCGGATTTTGTCAAAAAATAAAGTATACAATGGGGCAGAAATAAAGTTTACAATCGGGCGGATGATATTTCTTTTTACCTGTTTATTAAAACAACTTTTAATTAGAATTCATGTACTTACTGGTGGCAAATGTACAAAATTTTGTATGTTCTTAAAGCCAAATGGTATAGACAAAACTAAAGGGGCCAGGATCGCACATGAGGGCAAAAGGGCATCTTTTCATCGTTATTTCGAAACTGATTTCTTTTTTACGCATTCTGCCATTTTCCATTTAATTTATGTAATTTATGTAAAAATTATTTTAAAGTATTTTACTGTATACATCAAAAAGGATTCAATTATGAGCAACAAATGAGCGAGAATTGAATAAATATGTATTTGAACAAACAGGAAACTCTAGAACATAGTTTCCTTTAAGAAGAGACACAAATATGAATGTGCTAAAGTTCTATGGTTTTGAATATTCAGGCATTTGAAAATTGTTAAATATTGGACAAGTGGCTTTATTTTTCTACTACTGTTAAATACTTGACAACTTTATCATATTGGATGTTATTTCTGCCCCTTTGATTTATTTGAAATCCGCCCCATTGTATACTTTTTTGTCGCCCCATTGAACTGTATTTTGTCGCCCCACTGAGTTATGAATCCGCCCCATTGTAAATCAGCGTTACTATCATTGTCATCCTGTGCCCGACAATATCACTTGTGTGTCAAAATACAATCAATACCCAAGTATGCCACTGGACAATTATGGGCACTTCCTATTTGATGCAATGTCAATCTAAATTCCCGCTGGCCGTTATTCAATATGAGGAATAGGCTACAAAATATCAACATTTGGTTACCACCTCATTAGTAACATAGATGCTAAGTTCGGTTTAGATATTTTAATGGAGTAAACTCCATCGTAAACGACGGACAGACGGATAATGACAAAGACCACCCTGGCTTAAGTCAAAAAAAGACAAACACAGAATGTTATGTGCATGTACATCAAATCTCATACTGAAAAAGCTTTTTTTTGACAATAAAGGTAAAATTATAAAAAAGAGAATAGTGATATCAACTAAAATTGTTTTAGACTGAATAAAGCATCTTAATTAATAATCATATTGCATACTACTCTTAGTCTTGGCGTTTTTGCATACCTTGGCTTATAAATAAAGAAGAAAAAAAAGGAAAAGTGCGGTTGGCACGATCATTATATTGCATACTAAAAACTCTCTTTTAATTTCATGATTCGTTCTAAATCCAATATATATAAATATGCAATATATTAATTAATTTCCTGCAGAATTATTTCAATATTGAGATTACAGGCACATCAAGGATATGGATCATAATGAAAATATCTGTTTTTGTAAAACATAAAGAATCAAATATTAAGAGCATTGTGGATACCGTAAACTTTACTTTATATGCTACTAAAATATACAAAAATAGAGTGTTGGAGGCATTCAAATCATATCACATGCTGAGTAAATCCCTTTTGTTGCATGTGTCTTTAGTATAAAGAAAAAGGTTTAGAGTTTAACAAGCACGTGTTTATATATTAACTTCAAATTCAAATGTCGCTTTTATTTCATGTTTTAATGAAAAATATATCAAATTTTGGAAAAGTCCCATTACATTATGTTTCTGGAAAATATTCCTTTTGATAACTACATCAGAAAATTACAAAAAAATACTGACATTATAATTGTGTTACATGCTTTTGGTAAATTATTTATTAAATAAAGGGCTATGCAAAGCGCAGCGTGATACGACCGCAGCATGTCGACCACTGAAATTTGAACAAGTGTAATTTAAAGTGAACGTTGATACAATAAGGAGCTTGATACAGTTATAAGCTGGACGCAAACTAGGGACATGAAAACTAGCCCCTTTTAATTCCTTAATCTTGGAAACTTTGAGAATTATGTCAAATCAACTGATGTACTACTGAAAGCTTACATCAAGAGGAAGCGAAAGAAAAACCCAATCGAATTTTTTTTTAAGATTCGCTCCTTTTGGGCCCCATTTATCTCATTATCTCATGAACGGTACATGCAACGTGAAATCCGTTGGTATTCTACTAACTGAAAATTTCCTCAGGAACACACTGAAAGAAACCCCATAAAAATCCAATATATAATGAATATTCTACAGTAAAATATATGAAAACACCCAATTTTGCCCTTTTGAACCCTTTTCAGTAACAGGAGGGGGACACAATATCCAAAACCTTTCGTGCCAAGGAACATTGTGTTAAAATTTCATAAGGATTTATCAACTGGAACTGACGTTATTGGCCAAAAACAAAAGTGTCTACAGACGACAACGCCAACGACGACGACAACAACGACGGAAGCGGCATCACCATAACATTATACGAACTCTAGAAAAAGACATTTTATGTCGAAATATTGGGCTTTTTATCCCTTTTAAATTCAGATGTTTTTTAATTTTTGTTTTTATTTTGACTTTGCCCAATTCAGGTGGTTAACCACTCTACCGACTGTTGTATTTGTTATGCCCTGCCCACTAACGTGGAAGGGGCATATAGTGTTACGCTTGTCCGTCCTTCCGTAGATCCGTACGTCCGGTTAAGTATTGCGTTTAAGTCCATTTCTCAGAAACTATAAGGTATAGAGCAATGATAGTAGACCAGTAGGTAGATCTTGGATAGTAATACATAGTTCACTAGGCAGTTTGACTCTTTGACATATATTTCATGGTTGAGTGACTCTGGTTAAGTTTTGTGTTAAGGTCCATTTCTCAACAACTACATGTTATAGGACAATGATGTTTCATCAAATTAATTGCCTTGATGACTTCTACCCAAATCATTGACAATTATGTGGCTTTGACCTACATTTTACGCTTCAGTCACTTTGGTTAAGTTTTGCGTTAAGTCCATTTCTCAACAACTACACATTATAGGACAATGATGTTTCATCAAATTAATTGCCTTGATGAGTACTACCAAAATTATTGACGATTAGGTGGCTTTGACCTACATTTCATGCTTCAGTGACTTTGGTTATAGTTTAAGTCTATTTCTCAACTACTATGTTTTATAGCATCACGATATTTCACTGTATTATTCAGCCCATTTCACCAACAATTTGGTGACCATGACCTACATTTTATGGTTGAATGACTTTGGTTAAATTTTGGATTTCATCACAATTCAGTTACAAGAAACTAATTTTATGAATGATAGACTTGGGATAATCTGTTGCGATAAATTATTGGCGGGGCATCCGTGTGTTACAGACACATTCTCTAGTGTTTTTTTTTTTTTTTTTTTTGTGGTAGTATAAAGAATGTTGGCGTTATCTGTAAGCTTTATATATTTTGAGCTTCCTAATGTATTTAACTGATCTGCTTTTGTAAATAGACAATCCCTGTGACCCTTCTTTTTTCTATTAATTCTCAAAAAATCATATACAGGAAATCAATTTACATTTACACTGAGCTGATTATGTGATTTGATAATCTTACACAAAGAATTGTTTGAAATGGAATCTACCGTGAAAAGTACAATTTAGAAATTTGTTTATATCGTGTCACTTGTCAATGCGAAGCATTGAACTTGTTGCATAGATATTTGAAATTCAGATCAATGACAACAAAATATAAAAGCAAAAGAAAAAACTTTGAACTCGTGCCAATAGTTTTTGAACTAGTAAGATAAAAGCAATACATTAAATGCTAAAAAAAACACAACAAAATGTTTTAAAAAATGAAGTTAAAGACATTTTAATCTACGAGGTACTTTATAATACCATCACAAAAAGTTTTGTGTCCGCGAATATTAGAGTTGAGATTGAAAGTTAACCTTCAACATGTCAACAGTTTGGCAAAAAAATACACCAAGATGGTAATAGTAGAAATATAGAAATTAGTAGATTTATATTGATGTATGATGAAACTGGTGATTAAATCTTAAACAATATTTATATAAACAGAAAGACCCGGAGATAGCTTCTTTTTTTAGGGATATAAATAAGAAAAAGATTAAAAGAAATATCATCTTGAACATAGAAACATGTCAAACACAATGTCACCTAGTGGCCTTTCTATCATTTTGCCGGCATCATTGTTTTTCGAACTTTATCATTATCAATTCAGTTCCCCATGGCAACAGCTGTGTAATTCTACAAAATTTGTAATTTTCAAATAACCTTATTCTGTTTCGCAAAATGTATTTTCTTTAACACTAGAACTGTCTATTACACAAATAGCCTCTCCGCAACAGCAGCCAGGTAAAGGGAAGAGGCTTTTATGACCGAGGACTTGTCCTTTTAACGATTCAAATTTAAGACCTAGAACTTGTCCTTTTAACGATTCCAAAAAACTATTCGTGTAAAAGTCGATACTTATCAGTTCTTTTATTCCTTTTGTTTCGTATCTAACTTGTGTGACATCATTTAGCCGAAGAAGTGTAATGACAAAAATGTTCGTTAGGTCATGACCTTCGTTACATTTGGACAGAAACTCTACGGTTCCGTTCATGAGTTATGCCCCTTGACAATTTCGTCACATCTTTGAGTATGTTTTTCTCGAAGCGTTAAGAGATAGAAGCCTGAAACGTTTTCCATTGATCTTAGGTGATATGTGTTATATCTAATAATGTTAAGGTCAAAGGTTATTGGTCACTTTAAACTTTGACATCAGACCTTGTTATTGAATTAACTCAGAAACGGTAATAGATAGCTGATTAAATGTAATGGAGAAAATGTGTGTCTTGTCGAGATCTACAGTTGTTACATTGGGTCCGAAATGATTGGACCAACCGTCTGGGGACTATTGGCCAAAAACTGATTTTTAATGTCCGATTTTTGGTTTTTTGCTTATAGCTCAAATACCATTGAAGATACAACAATATTTTTTTTGTAATATAAATTCTATTCTTCTTCAACATATAGTTAGAACAACAATATTTGCAATACAAAAAAAATGTTCAGGAACACGTGACCTTCAAAATTAGGTCAAGGTCACAGTTAAAAATCTTTTCTTGACTAAGAATCAATCAATGCACAAATCAAGCTAACAATGTTGGTTTTAGCGACGAATCAGTAATGAGAACATTATGACGCAACTTCTGGGAAAACCTATCAATTTTTCTTCGAACAATTGACATACTAGTTATTTTTTTTTTTATTTATTATTTTTTTTTTTTTGCAATTTGTAAATGTTATTCTAACAACCTGATTATAGTGCTTTCCTTTCACTATTTTATAAAGTTTTCTAACAATCAACTTGATGATTGCCCTGTGTTTGGCTGAATGTTGTAAAGTTCACTAGCTTAGGACACTAGTGCTTTTGTCGGGCAACGGAAGAAAAGGATTGTAAGAACACTTTGCCACTTAATGTTATGTGTGTTGACGATCCAGCATCCATGGGGTGAAAAAAAAACATGGATGTAGCGTTGTTCGACAATTAATAATTAATTCCCTTCAAACCGTTGCTAGACACCGTCTTGAACTTACTATTGGTTATGAATGAAGCTCCGATTGTTGAGGGCTTCATTGTGGCTTCAAGATGAAGAACAACAATAAAAGCGTTGTTCAATTTGTGTGTTCTGCCAAGTATTAGAAAAAAAATGTCTCATGTGTATTAACTCCAGGTCCATTCATTGTTTATTTCATATGAGAAATCAAAAGCTTAAGATGAAATCAGCACATTCTATACACGCTTTCTGTGATATTTCATCCAATCCTGAGCATTTTGGATTTTGCCGCTTTTTTTCCATTTCAATGGAAACGGTTCCCATTTTTAGAATTCCAAGACAAGAAATCGATTCCATACATGCAATGCAAACTTCATGTGAAATTTCATCTAAGTTTGAGCACTTTGAATTTTTCTGTTCTTTTTCCGTTTTCATTTAAACGGACACCATTTGGAATATGTTAAGTCGTTCAAGATCAACTTTGGATCTATATCTATCATCCCTTAAAGTTTATGAAATTTGGATCAAATGTGTCCGCGGAATCAGTTGGGCAAAACGAGGTTGAAAACGGAAGAAGAAAAATAATATTGTGCGGTTATGCGGATGTAAACTTGGATTCTATTGGCTGATTAACAACCTGCTAAATAACCATGTCCGCCCTACACAAGACAATCAATAATCATGATAATGTAGTGTTTCACCTACATGTAACCAAAGTCATTCAAAAGCGTACATATAAGAATTGTACATAAGGACAAAATTCACAAACGTGCAGTAAGCATGAATAAATAAACATATCGTAATTAAAGTTTAACATTGTTTACTTCCAGGTAATGTAAAACTAATTTCAGTCTGATATTTACATTAAAAAATAAAATGTGAAATACATCTTTACTTGGAATAACATGTAAATTATATGAAATATTTTATTTGCATTCATTTTCAAAGGTTTTCGCTCCATGTATTACGAAAACGCCATGTAAACTTTATACAACATGTAAAATCAATACATCATTCGGCTGTGTATTGTCCAGAGTACGCGGTCAGTCGACATAGCGTTTATGTGTATTTCCGTGTAGTTAAATGCAGGTCATTTTGTAATTATCGTTTTCTTAGTTAAACACAAACAGGTTTGCATAACCGCACAAAAATGTTATCATGCATTGAACCAACTAATATGATTATTTAGATAGTGTCGAAAATGGTTGAACGGCGCGACCTGAAGGTCGCTTGCCGTTCAACGATTTTCGACACTATCTAAATAATCATATTAGTTGGTTCAATGCATGATAACTTATAATATCACACCAGTAAATATTAGTACTATTTATAAGTATTTAAATGAAAACAATGTACAAAGGCGTATGCTGGTGGCCATCTTAGATCTGACAAGACAATTGTGACCGACTTGGTTTGAATATTAAAAGAAGTTTAAAGGAGACTTTTGAATGTGCTTTCCCGAAGTAAAAAATATATACTTGCCAATTGCGTCCATTCTTAAACTATTTTCCCCGTTGATTGCCATCTTGACACAGTTTTCAAAAATAGCGAATGAAGGACAGTTATCTCTAAGTCTAGTTTCAACTGGTAAAGTACTTTCAAAGGAGATCTTTGAAAGTATGTTTCCCTTGGGTTCAATGTTAAACCAAGTTCTCCTCTGGCGACGATCATGGACGAGGTGCAGACTTGTCAGACACATTTTTAAGGAAGTCCACAAAAGGACTTTTTGGATCAAGTATGGTTCCAATTGGCCCAGTAGTTTTAGAGGAAAAGATTTTTAATATGTTTTCCTTTAGGCCCAATGTGAAACTAAATTCCCCGCTGGCTGTCATATTGGATGAGGCGTAGGCATGTCAGACAACTTCTATCATAAAGATAAAATGTAGTATTTGACACTGATCAGCATTTTTGCATTTAAAACATAACTTCTACCTCAAATCGTTTTTTTTTAAATATCGGACAAATTGGATATAATTACGAAAATTTGACCAATAAAGGACCATTACTTCATTATGGGTATTAATTTTACTGCAGAAATTCTATGTAAGTCGATCTTGAAATGCTAAATATTTTTTGCAAGATAAAGTTGACCTCTATCTGCTATAGATTATTTGATAAAAATTTTCAAAAATATTAAAATTTTGAAAATTTTACGAAAAAGGGAAATAACTCGAAAACGGGTTAACAGATTTTATTTCAAATCACATTGAAGGTTGATCTTGTCATGCAAATCACTTCAATCTATGTCAGTCACTTTAAGCTAGTTAGATTTCTGATATCTGTAACCGTTGTTGACTTATTTGCCAAAACAAACAGCAATTTTCCCCGTATTTGAGAATTATACCTCAAATCAAAACTAGATTTGTTTTCTTTTGATATGTGTTAAATTATACAGTCATGGTTTATTTTGTTAAGTGCACTCCGCCATTTAAACATCGAGTATGTAAGATTAGTATTTTTTCCTTTTTCAAATTTTCATCCACACACTTGTTAAGAAAGTATCGTATTGCAACTTTCCAATAAAAGATGTATTTAATTTCATTCAAAATTTAAAATGATTCGTTGAATTCACAGGTAATATAACTCCTAAATTCACAAATGCAACACATTAGATTGATATCATGAGAGTAAATTAAGTGAACTCGTATATCTTCCATGTTCATCGTAGCTTTTAATATGTGTGCCAGTAAATTATAATTATTTTTACCAATGAAACAAAAAGTTAATTATATTGATCAAAGTATTTGCATAATATTTCGACGACACGACCGTCTTCATCGGATGCAAAACAAAAATGCCATTATATGCAGAGAAAACAACGTTACGTCACAGATAACCATATTCTTATCCTCGTCTTTATACTTTATACGGTTGTAACAGAATAGAAAATGATGCAATCTATGTACATAAAGACTTTCCTGTTTTGTATTACGTATTTTTTATAAATAGTTTTTCTCTTGTTTTCTCTTCAATGCTTGATTATTTTGTCTACTGATTTCTATACCATACATATTTGAAAATGTCAATTGAATGGCCAGAAAAATTAAAATGAATAGCAACTGGTTTGTTTTTTGCATTACAGACCATGGTCAACTGATTCTTTTCTGTTAAATCTTTATCATTACAGTCTTTTAGTGACTTTATATGGTATATATTTAAGACTATGATCAATGTTCAAACTCAATTCTCAAATCGACGACCACTGATGTCATTCCCTATAACACTCTAAATGTTACTTAAAACAAAAAACTGTGAGTAAACCTCACGTGAGGTAGAGACGTTAGGTAAAACTTTGATTCGATTTCATTCCATTTCAAACCTATCATATCTTTACTCTTAAACTAACCCTTACCCTAACTCGGAACATTTATATCTTGTCCGTTATTTTGTAAAAGTTAAAAAAAGATTAACAAAAATTACATTTAAATTGTTGAATCAAAAGGTCATGGTCACAAGTACTTGCAGATATAAAAAAATGAACTCATTATTCCGGATTAAAGAGCCTTCAAGGGTAAATGTAATTACACGTGCAGAAGAAGAAAAAGTAGAGCTTTTGATTACGGATTTCCGAGCATAAAAATAGAATGTCCTGCATATTACTCATAAAAGCTTCGGAGATTACAGAGACAATAATTTGTACTTTCAGAAATAGAATACTTGAGCTGAAAATAAATTTGAAAGCATGACTTCTAAGATCTTTTTTTTCTTTTGTTTCAGTGATTAAAAGTTTTACTAATTAGGTCTCCAGGTCAAAGGGGAATGCCCTTTACTGCTAGCAAAAATTAATCATTTGAGCAGGAAAAGTCTGTAGAATTAATGCGGTACTGTTACATTGCTTCTAATAACAAATGAAGGCGTTAGGGCAAAGGTAGAAACTATCGATTTTAGTGTCAAGTTCAAGGTGACGTGTACATACCAAGATACCAAAAGGTTTACGTTTTCACAATATTCTATTTCTATTTATGTTTATTTCTGATTATACCCCTGATTTATTGGAGCGGTATATAGTGGTCATGGTGTCTGTCCGTACGTATGTTCGTCCGTTCGTTCGTTAGCCTTTGTTGCGACAACTCCGCCAAGATCATTTTATGAAATAGCGGATACTTTCCTTGAATGTTCAGTTGCCATTGTGCACCTACTATTTTAAAATTTTATTTTTTTTTTTATTTTTTTTTATTTCTTGAATCAAATGGGGGAGTAGGGTATATGTCAGAGAGCTTTGCTTACAATTTTTCAATTAAGACTTAATTTGACCCTAACTAAGAGTTTTTTTTTTTGAATTTTTACGTTTTTGAATCAACGTACATTTGTTCAATTAAAACAATCCTTGCCTCTTACATTACCTTATATTGTGGTCTCTTGGTTACACATTTATCATCAACGACAAAAGAATAATGTTTAGATAGTTTGTTTTGATTACTTTGTAGTAAACAGCAAGGCAAACAACTATCAAAGATGGCCAACGAAAGTTATTTAAGGGGTGCAAAATGTTCAGCAGTAATTGGAGATCTCCTGACAGGCATAATGAGGGATTATATGGAAGAAAATAAACCAAAGCCTACAAAGGACCTTTACCAAACGTTATTAAGATCTGATCATTTCAAATCTAAGCTTTCGCCAGATGCTCACCAACAACTTCAATATCTAGCAGTGGATGGGTTTAAACAACTTGACATTAACCTGATGTACAAAATAGCCAGATATTTCAAATCGTTTTATGACCCACCTACAAGATACTGGAATGCAGATCCATTACCAACGGAAATTGAAGTCGGAGACGACATGCAACGTATTCGTAAGGCTCGGAATAGTGCTTTTCATAAGAATTTTTCTGATTGGAAGAATTCTTTTCTATCTTTGCTGAGGTTGCGGAGAGATTTGACAAACGTCTAAAAAAGACAGGGAACGATTCATATCTATACCGTCTTCAAAGTTACAGACAAACTTCAATTTCAAATTTCGAGGGTAAGCTTTTTTAATTTAAAAATATGCATTGTAAAATGAATATCATTTTACTCAAAATGAAAAAAAAAATGTTATTAAAATTTTATGTTGAATACTATGAACACAATTTCTAATAATTTGTTCCTAGCGTAATTAGATAATAATTTCTCGAATGAAGAAAGAGTAAAACAAAATCAAAATTAGCTAAGGAGTGAAGGATATTGAATAAGGATATACAGAATAATGCAATCGTATTTCATTTTACAGGAAATACAATTGAAGTAAAAATTCGACCTGGAACCACATTACATCTCGTCTTATCTGAATCAGTTATCAAAGAAATCCAAAACTTGTGTGATAAAGGTAAGACATCAATATGAAATCAGTCTCTCTGATTTCGATTTTTGATTCGTTGTAAGAATATTTGTATGTTCACGTCTAATCGACGACGTAAGTTAATGTAGTACGGGGTTTTAAACTGCGCTTCAGTTTTGCGCATCTTATAAATATAGGAACTTTGGCAAAATAACTTTCGATGTCTTATATTAGTTTAATTTGATGAAATATGGCACTTTTAGTAGGAAACCATGCAGAATATTGAACCTTTTCATCAAACTCCTGTAATAAGTTCTTTGATCCTCAATTTTTTTTCATGGAAATCGATGACAACTATATCGACTAATTTTTACCAAATTTTGAAAAATTCTGTCTGATGTAACTAAAATAAATTATTATTTTTTAAAATTCTTTTATTTGCTTTATTATTTCAACTAAAATAGCTGATTTTTGTGTCGCCTGCACGCGTAGTGTGTGGCGACTTATAGGGACCACTTTAGTCGTCTTGCGGCGTCATTGTCGTTGGCGTTGTCCGTCACATTTTTTTTTCGTAACACTTTTCTCAGCAACTACATATCACAGCCACTCGAAATTTTGTATGTGACTTTAATATGGGGTCTCATATTGCGCTTATCAAATTAAGGTATGTCGGACATCTACTTCCTGTTTACCGACTTGGAATATTTTCAACAAATATAGTCAATGGTACAAATTTTCGTAACACTTTTCTCAGTTTATTCAATTGGTTAAACTTGAACTCCTTAAAAACTGTAAGTCATATTCCAACCAAACTTGCAGGATATGTTGTTCACCTGATCTGTAGATGTTCACTGAGCAAAAATAGCTCAAATGTTAATTTAGTTTGTTTATCTGCAAGACCTTCAAAATTATAAATCATTTTCTAAACAAATTTACAGGATATGTTTTTTATCCTGATCCAGACATACACCTGATACTTAGAATTTTGATTTTACAGATTGTAGAGATTAACTGAGAAAAAAATGGCTTTTTTAAAGAGCAGGCGACAAAAGTGTTTTGAACACCCATCAATTTTTACATGTTAGATTTCACGTTTATATGGCCGATGTCCCCCAAGTTTTATTTTAAATTTTGTGATGTCTAATAAAATGTTGAAGTCATGAAAATATCAGAAATTTTTAGACCACGTACCACCTTAAATTTGATAAGGTAACAAACTTATAATTGGTGACATTATTCTGATGTAATATTTAGTTTGTGAATGCACGCTGTCAAGAAATTACAAAATACAGGAGAGGTCTGTAAGCAGATATTGCAAAACCTTGAAAAGGCAAATTCAGTAAAAGCCTAATTTGAGTAATCAACTTAAACAAAGGAAGTAGGATATCAAAGAAACAAAGCACAAAATTACATTAATCAAAGTTCAGAAACAAGACAAAAAAGACTGGAAAAGGTGCATCAAAAACAATTTTGATATTTTTTAGATTAACCCGAAAGAGGATCAACTAATGATCTTTTACTCGTAATCATCATTTACCTTAGTTCAAAATGATTCATTATAAGAATACCAATAAATTTGTTTTCTTATTGAAATATTGCAGGAATTAGAACAATGGAAACTTCATTATTTTGAATCATTAACCAACAGCTTTTTCATTTTGCACTACGGCTGCGAAGTCTAAACAGAATCAAATGCATGAAAAGAAGCAAAATTCAAACATTTCTGAAACACGAAATTTTAATTCGGAAACTACTGTCATTTTTAGTTGATTTCAATTGAATATCTTTTCATTCTGAAATTTCAGGTGAACTTCACTACAGAATGCATATTTCTGGCATTAGTAACGAATCAACGGTTGCTGAAAAAATCAACGAGCGAAGAGAGGAAATTAACCAAGATTCCAAATTGATCAAACTTGATAAAGCAACCGTTGGAAGTTTGATATTTCGAATAATATTAAACAGAAAGTTGTTTTCCGACAAGCATTTATTATTTCGAACACTTGAAGATTTTATTCAATTGATTTTTAGATATTTGAAGTGTACAGTTTCATCGGAACTCTATGCATTTATTGCACGTGGAATTGGTAAGAATTCCTCTTTTTAGATTTAGTCTTACGCAAAAGTCAGAGGGAAACATCGTTTTTTCTGTGCCATTTTTTTTTAATTGCAAATCATGCATAATATTTGTTCTGACATTTTTTAATCTCTACAACACATTATGCATTTTTAGCACTCCATAGAAAGTATAAAGGCCACTTCAATTGATTTTGTCTCGCTCGCTACGAAAGTCGCTGAAAGCGAGATAAAGGCGTGCAAAGTATGGCGGCGACGGCGTTAACTTTTACTATAAACAGGATATTTTTAAAACCCTTTGACGTAGGAACATCATATTTGGTCCAGTGGTAGACGAATCAAGTCTACCTGACGGACATAAAATTATGTGATCTTGACCTCAATTGCAAGGTCAAGTGACCACTTTAAGTTTCTCTGATTAGATTCATATCTCAATAACTGTGAGTGTTAGGTCAATGATATTTGGTATATAGGTTGGTCTTGAGTAGTACATGTCAGTCTGGCATATTCTTGATCCCAATTTCACGGTTCAGTGACCACGTTAAGTTTCACTGATTAAGTCCATTTCTCAATAACTATAAGTGTTAGGTCAATAATATTTGGTATGTAGGTTGGTCTGCCGCAGTACATGTCAGTCTGGCATATGACTTTTATCCTTGACCTCAATTTCATGGTCTAGTGACCACGCTAAGTTTCTCTGATTAAGTCCATTTCTAAATAACTATAAGTTGTCGGTCGATAATATTTAATATGTATGTTGGTCTTGGGTAGTATATGTCCGTCTGGTATATGACTTTTGTCCTTGACCTCAATTTCACGGTCTAGTAACCACGTTAAGTTTCTCTGATTAAATCCATTCTCAATAACTATAAGTGGTGAGTTAATGATATTTAGTATATAGGTTTGTCTTGGGTAGAATATGGCAGTCTGGTATATGACTTTGGTCCTCGACCTCAATTTAATTGTCTAGTAACCACGTTAAGTTTCTCAGTATGTATTTATGGTAGGTCAATGATATTTGTCTCGCCCGCGACGAAAGTCGTGGAAAGCGAGACATAGGCGTGCAAAGTATGACGGCGACGGCGTTAACTTTTACTATATACAGGATATTTTGAAAACCCTTTGATGTAGGAACATCATATTTGGTCCAGTGGTAGTACTAATCAAGTGCTACCTGACGGACATAAAATCATGTGACCTTGACCTCTTTTGCACGGTCCAGTGACCACGTTAAGTTTCTCTGATTAGATCCATATCTCAATAACTGTAAGTGGTAGGTCAATGATATTTGGTATATAGGTTGTTGTTGAGTAGTACATGTCAGTCTGGTATACGAATTTTGCCCTTGACCTCAATTTCGCGGTCTATTGACCACGTTTAGTTTCTCTGATTAGGTCCATATCTCAATAACTGTAAGTGGTAGGTCAATGATATTTGGTATATAGGTTGGTCTTGAGTAGTACATGTCAGTCTGGCAAATGACTTTTGTCCTTGTCCTCAATTTCACGGTCTAGTGACCACGTTAAGTTTCTCTGATTAAGTCCATTTCTCAATAACTATTAGTGGTAAGTCAATGATATTTGGTATGAAGGTTGATCTTGGGTAGTACATGTCAGTCTGCTATACTGCTTTTGTCTGTGACCTCAATTTCACGGTCCAATGAACATGTCAAGTTTTTGTGCTTAGTTTAGTTTCTCAGTAACTATAAGTGTTAGGTCAATGATATATGGTATGTAGGTTGGTCTAAGGTAGTACAGGACAATCTGCTATATGGCTTTTGTCCTTGACCTCAATTTCACAGTCTAGTGAGCATGTTAAGATTTTGTGATTAGGTCATTTTCTCAGTAACTATAAGTGGTAGGTCAATGATATTTGGAATACAGGTTGGTCTTGGGTAGTACATGACAGTCTGCTACGTGGCTTTTGTCTGTGACCTCATTTTTAAGGTTCAGTGAGCATGTTTATTTTTCAAATGTCTATTAATGTATGATCAATAAAATTTGGTATGTGGGTTTGTCTGAGATGGAACATGACATCCTGCTACTTGGCTTTAGCCCTTGACCTCATTTTCAAGGTCTAGTGGACATGTTTGGTTCTCCAGTATCTATATCAGTGGAAGGTCACTGATATTTGGCATTTTGGTTTTTGGTTATATATAACAGTTTGCTTTATTGCTTTTGTCAGCCAACATGTTAAGTTTTCTGAATTAGTCAGTTTGAGTTTTCACATCAGTTTTGGGACCACGTAGGGACGGGCGGGACATCAGTTTGGGTCCACTCTTGTTTGTATATGGGTTGGTCTTGGGTAGTATATAATGGCTTGCTATATGGCTTTTGTCATTGAATTAAATTTCACAGATTAGTGAGCATGTTTAGTTATTGTTTAAAACATCAATTCAGATGTCGAGCAGGGGCGGGCGAGACATCAATTAGGGTCTACCCTTGTTCATATTAGTCGTTGTTTTTAATGAATTTTGAGTGAATAGGTTTCCATTCATATGGAATTTTTGTGAATATATATTAGAAAAATATATTCGAGTGAAGATGAAACCATCCAATCAAAGTACACATTTAAGTAGATGGATGATTTTCATAGACGAAACACAAAATGTTTCAATAATTAGAAATAATTATATATGTCAGCGACTCTGCGAAATGATGATTTTTTTTTAAACGAGTTCATGTGGTCATGTATATTTTATTTCTCAGACGTATTTCTTTGAGTCTGTGACTTGATTATCGAAAAGCCACGCTTCCATGATACTTTGCAGCACCCCTCTATTTGCAGAATGATAAGAGGACGTGCTGAAGGAATTAGAATGAGTAGGATCTAGTTCCATCATTTTGAAATAATATTTTTTGAAAATTATTAAATGCAAAATGACACTGTTTCCACTCTTATTTGTAAAAGAATTCAATTGCCTGTGCTGGATCGACAAAAATAGCTTCACTTTTGTAAATTTAGCTCATTCTTGGCTGTTTAAATCAGCTATTTTTTTTCTTTTTGTTTGTTTGTTCTTTGGGTTTATTTTGGTTTTTTTTTGTTTGTTTTTGTTTTGTTTTGGTTTTATTTTTGTCAATTTGCGATCTATGAATACATCAAAATAACATTTCATTCTTAAAAAGCAATGAAGACTTAGGACAAAAGAATAAGACGCATATGCTATTGAACGGGAGCTAATTTTACTTCACACATGCCAAGTTAAGCTGTCGTTTATTGTTATTTTGATCACTGGTTGTTGTGTTCTATCTTTTTCCTTATCTGGTAAATTATTTTATCAATAGATTTTTTTTCAGTTTTGTCACCACATTTTAGTGCTTTAAGTTTTATGAGAGTAATAAAAAAACTACCGAACTGCCATTACTTGATAGTGATTCAGAGTATTTCCATCATAATGGGAATCACAGTTTTTGCCCAGAACGAGATTTTGATGTAGCTGTACATCTTTGCTATATAAAGAAAAACACATATTCATATTTATTTTTTTTTGAAACCAACAGACGAGGACGATACCGAAGACATCGTTTTTTCATCAGATGAAGATGAGGAAGACCGGAGCAGACTCATATTAGATATCACTGCACCTCCAAATGTTTTTGAATCGAAAGATAATATGATACAGCACTTCGGTAATTTTGTGAAAGCAGTATCAACAAACGGAAATGGTCAAAAAGTAAATTTTGACAGTCATGTTAAAGCAGTTTTAGAAACAAGACACAAAGGTACGTTTATTAGATAACTAGACTGTTTACTTTCTGTAATATTGGCCAGCCCTTTATTTGATGTATTTGTTGAACAAGATTAAAAAAAGCTTACAGCAAGTATACATCAGAATTTCAAATGCTGACTTGAAAATCTAAAGATTGTAAAAGTGAATTCCAACATGAATATCGAAACAAGAACCTTAAAAAAACAGTCCAGAATAAAAAGTAACGTAAAGAACATACACTTACAGTCTACATTAACGACGATGACGAACCAAACAAAGCATAATGAAAAAATACGCAAAAATTAAGTAACAACAGTAAATAAAACAATCCCTTAAAGCCAAGAGTATCATCAGGTGCTGCGGAAGGGTAAAATGATATATATGGCAAAAGAAGTCTTGCAAGTCACACTAATCCATTTTATGGAGGATATCAAGAATATTTTTCATTGAAACCACTACAGAGAGCATTTTCCTGTGATCATGTGTTGTCATCATCCGATATAGTTTTGAAATGTGAACATGAACAATTATGGTCATGATCGTATAGCTTACTGCTAACAGAAGAAAAACAATATAAAAGTTTAGTTGTTCTTTAGAACTGGCATAATGACTGAACATGAATGATAGGTACACTGATTTTGTAATAACAATAAAATATGACCACAAAAAACGTCATGTCGTAAGAATACTCGGAAAGATGTCTTGCTATATCACTTGAGAGTAGACTTTGATTTGCAGTGATCCAAATAGAAAAATTAATATAGTGCTTTATTTTAATTGGTATTATCATATGTTAAGTAAAAAGTACAGATGTTTTGAATATGTGATACAGTGTGTGACTTTCATTCCGTATTCACACTATGATGTCATACCCTTTATCGCATGGCTATCTCTGTATCATAACTTTTTTTTATTTGACTTTTTTTATTAAAAAAAATTGGGGTGCTAAAAAAATTTTGGGAGGTAAAAAAATTCTTGGTGGAGGGTAACACAAATTTGTTTTGGGGTAAAAATCAGTTAAAAAAATCTAGCAAACCTTTTTCCTTACATGTTAGATTTTTCCAATCACTGCACTCCTTTCCGCCCATTTTAAATTTTTTTCTTCTCAAAATACATGCATTTTCTCTTACCGATTTCAATTTTTGACAGTATTTTTGGGATTAAGTAGTCCTCTGTTTAAATATACTGTATAATACATAGCAAAATCCGTATCACATGCCGTATCATTCCTCAAACAGAAGCAAACATTATAAAAATTGTTCTTAAGAACTGGCATAATGACGGAACATGAATGACAGGAACATGAATGACACTGATTTTTTGGATAAAATATAACCATGAAAAAATGTCATGTCTCAAGGGTACTCGGACAGATGTCTTGCTATATATCATTTGAAGAGTTGACTTTGATTTGCACTGATCCTAGTAGTAAAATCAATATAATTGGTATTAACAACAGCTTCAAAGTAGTTATAGTTTTTCACACAGCAAACTTTTATTTATTTTCTCATGAAAATAGTAGTTCGACATCCAGTAATAAATAACGAGTCAATAAAATATATATTCCTGCAATGAGTTTTTTCAAACATTGAATAAAACATAAAAACGTCAGAATTTTGAAAGGGAGGTAATTCTTTCTTAATAATTTGTACAAGGAGATTAAAGCTTAGAAGTTAGTGATTTTTTTTCGCACTGGGGTGAATAAATTTTGCATCTGTATATTTTATAAGACGACCTAGGTTGCTTGTATCAAAAATAGGCTATTTGGGTACGCTAGTAGAAAGTATCTGCTGTACTGCGAGTTCATTGACAATTAAACACTGAAGCTAATATGCAAAAAGGGGTGAAATTCTTCAATAAGAAAAATAAAAATTATAGCAATTCAGAAGTAGAAAATAGCAAAGACATACAAATGAAAAAAAGAGAACAAGGCACAAAAAGAGTGAACTCTCACAAAAATAAATGTACTATTCACAGGTGCTTCAGTCCGATAATAATCTCTGAATCTAGTCAAAAATAATTATTTGCATTTGCGAAAAAGAAACAGTTTAACAATCTGCCAAATCATGGCGACGAACGTATAACTTGTGTAGTGGCACTTGCCACTGCGAATGAGCATAACCTTGGTGTAAACGATTTTGAGACATTCACTTGCTCTGTTGACAAAATTTTTGTAACAGCTACACACTAGGCAATAGCAATGTAGTTTGATGTTCTCCTCTCTTTTTTTTTGTCAAAGTACAATGAAGTGTAGCATACTTTTTTGCTTGTCTCATAATACGTTGTAACGTTGTAATATCCCGAGAAATTGCCTTAACCTACTTACATGAACTTTTTAAGGTAGCGCCTTTTGTAAAACCCGCAACTCACGCAATATGGGAAGTTTGATTGCCAAAATCAAAGAGATGGTCAACGCCGGTTCAAAAAATGAGCTGTACAAATCAAAGCCTCTTAACGTCTGTCAATTACCCAGTCACTTTACAATTACTTTATAATCTGTTTAAGCTTTGAAAAACTTGGAAAAACTGTTATAATATTAAAGTCAGGATTGTGATTTGCCTGCTCTCTACCTGTCGGATTATTTCCAGAACCACACATAGGATATGAGAGACCACCAGACGGCGCCGAAACCACACAGGGAGCTGATCTTGCACTTATAACACAAAGCAGTGGTAACCGCATTAACAAATCTGTCCACAACTTATCAACAAGAGATTTCCAATTGTTGGAAGACGCTTCAAATGTATGTTAGTTATATCAGTTTAAGGATTAGGAAAATAATTATCACAATAATGAACGTCAAAGCAACATTTAAAAATAAATTAGCTGGTTTCTCCTGCTTTACATATCTTAGAATTGTAAAATAATATATTTTTAAATCGTTGTAAATTTGGAATATACAAAATTCGATGTATCATCAGGTGTGCGTTTACTGTTTAGTTAAGTAAGGAAGAGTAAACATGATCTACTCAAAGATTGTATTCTCATTTGTGAAATGCACAATGTAGAACATTGGAGCAATTTGTCAATTCATGGTGACAACCATAAGCTACTGTAGTGACAATTGCAACAATGATTGAAGTATCAAAATATTTCTCAGTGTATTATTTTCGATTAAATATATAGATTATATTCAATGATATATGCGAAAAATATAAAGTATATATCGTGCAGATTATGTATCATTATTCTGATACACTGCATTATCTGTTTCAAGTTTCACTAAGTATCGAAGAGACCGTGCCCAGTAGACAGAAAGGAACTTATTTCATTCATTGTTGACAAATTTTCTTCTGGCAAAGTTTTGATGGTCATAGGCGATTAAACTGCCGATTATTTTTTGTGTGTTTGTCCTTCTTGTTATTCTGATTTATGAATCATGCATGAATCCTAAATGTGGCTTATTTTAAACAGAAAACGGAAATTAAATCTCGGTTAAGTAAAAAATATATCAATATCTATAGTTTTTGTATCGAAATTCAAACCTCTTAAACAAACTACAGCTTCATTCCGTGTATGACACTCGTTGGATGTCCTTAGTACTGGATTTGGTTTCCTATTTCGATATTTTTGGTAATGAGTACTTCTTTGTTTACAATTTTTTGATTATGGCTTTCCATAGTATTTGATTCTAAAGCTGCTGAAGAGAGGTTACTCCTTGAAACACGTGTACAGCATAACTAAACTAACTGTTGATTTTTGCAAATTGCTATTTTTGTATTTTTAAATATGTATGTGAATATTTAAAGGTTTTGAGAAGGTCAAAAAGCGAAAGTGTATTACAGATGTGTTCAAATCTGGAAACAGCACTGTCAGGTATAATCAGTCATAAAGGAAAAGGACTACTTCCACCACGTTCAGAAGAAATAAAAAGGATATTAGGCCTGAGCGAAAGAGATTTCATGCAGTTGAAGAACCCGTTCCAACTTGAATTTCCAATATTTAAGCCAGATCAGAAAAAAGAAGGCCATACAGGTAACTCTACCACAAAATTTATACATATTTTAATAAATATTGAATCGTTCAAACATTCAACTATACAATATAAATAGGAGTAATAACAAAATCACCGAACAGAGCTGCCAAAAGCCGAAGTCAACGAGAAAAAATGGCAAATCAGGTTGAAACCATCCGACAATCCGTCGACCGCAATGGTCCTGACTTGGTTCAAGCATTTCAAAAGAAATGGGGGATTAAACCGGCTTTCTGGTGCTCCAAACCTCCCCTTTCATTGTGGTTGTGTGGAGGGACGTAGACAATTAAGGGAGTGCGAGTGTCAGAAGTTTTGTAATTAAAATTAAAAGGCTAACCTTTTCTTTTGAAGAGCTTTTCTAATAGAGCAACATGAGCAAAAAAATTGAATTCAAGTAAACATTTTTTAGATATAAGACGTCAAAATATTGGCGGTTGGCGAGAAACAGTTCTTTCTAGAGTTTTCCTTCAAATTCCATTAGCTATTATATGCATTAAACAATATTGAAATGTAATTGGAAATACATAAAGTTTTATACATGGTGTATGTGATACCTTTTAAAGTGACCTATGACCAAAAATTATGATACATGTGCAAAATAAATTTAACCCTGTTTAAATGGATAAAACCCGAGGATATCGAATGCTACTGAAATTTGACGATCGCATTTCCTGAAAAGAAATGATCATCCTAGTAATCAGTACTAAATTAAAAATAAAATGTTGAATTAGAGTTCTGACTTAAACTTCAAAATTTTCCACAAGGGACTGATATCTATCTATAAACTTTTTTAATGATCGAGTATAATGGAATATTAATTCAGTCATCTCGAGTAAAATAAGTTGAGGGTATCTTTAAACATGTATTCAATCAACAAAATTCAAAGAAATATCAAAGTGTATAATAGCTTTCAAATATTAAAGATGTTAAATAGCTAAAGTTTTGAAAGATTTCAACATAAAGTCACTATTCTAAAGATTTTGTTGTCAATAATAAATTACTAAAAATATTTGCAGATAAGAAATATATTTAAGAATTTGATAAATCTGAAACCCTCAATTATAATGCAACATAGCAGCAAAACCTTTGAATTCTTATAAATTAAACCAGTCATTTTCAATAAGTGTTTGTAATTCCCGGACCTTTATAAGTCCTGTTATTTTGTAGAATTATAAAGAGCGTGATTTTACTGAAATAAAGAGATTCCATATTGAAAAGGAATATTTTCATATTGCCACTAAACGAAAAGTTTTCCATAAATACAATAAACTTTGCAAATAAACATAATTAGTATTACAAATAAATTCTATCTTTAAGGAAGTAAAGTATTCTTGTGTATAAACCGTTTTACCTTTTTGTGAATAACAATATTCAGTAAAGGAAAATACCTGAGCCAGATAATTACCAAATTCCTTAACATAGAATCCTTTGATGTCGAGCAAACGAAATGTGAACGTGGCCTACAATCATATAAAGGAGCCAAAGCGAATTTATGTAAACAAACACAGAAAAGAATAAATTACCTACTTAGTCACCTATAGGTAACTGAGAGAAACACGGAATCCAACAGTTAGACACAAATTAACAATGGACGTTTGCAAAAGGTTTTTTTACAAGATATGCATTATAGCGTTATTTCACAAAAAAAGTGTATATTTGTAAAGTAAATTGGCGATAATTTGCAAAGATTTTTAAATTAATTTGCAAGGCATTCAGTTAATTACTGAATAGTACGTATATTAGTAAAAATGTAATGCGACTATTATTTAAATGCCAGATAACAAAAGGTTTTATCCACTAGATAGATCTTGACTTCTTATTAAAACCTAAACTATAGAAATGGCAACCTCGAGAGCATTTACCGGCCCAGTAGTTAGTATCTCAGCGCTCACGTGAAAGCCGATTCTATTTGGAACCTTGCAATATCTAAATTTTTGTAAATTTTGTTGAAAACTAAGGAATATCTCCCTCATGCAAAACTCTTTCCTTTGCTGATTTTGGCTTTCCCTTTATAATCATATTGGTACTTTATATTTTGTATCAGTTTTTACACATATATTTTGAGTTTATGGTCTGGCTCCCAAACGTCACAGTTAGGTTTTAACTGCACTGAAGAGACATAAGTTGTCGAAATGGCCATATCCAAAAATTTAATTCACAGTCAGTTCGGCATTATTGCATTGTCTGACATAATAGCAAGAATTTTACACAATTAAAAGCTGTAATTCAATTTATGAAAGAGTAGTAGTTCATATAGCAGACTCATCAGTGAGGATTCGAAATAAAAGTGACCATTTCTATAAGATTTAAAAGGCTCACGAAAGAAGCTTCCTCTATAATGGTGTTTCAACTAACATTGAACAATAGATATGAATTAATTATACAACTATTTCAAACTATTCAAACTATTAAATATGGTAATATTGCAAATGTTGCTAACGGCAACGTCGTTAGGGATATCCACATGATGCTTTCCAGTAGGCATGAATGCACTAATGGAATTGTTTATTAATGTGAAATGTAGTTTTCGCACCTTTTTGTATATGTAATACTAGAAATGATAGGAAATTGTGAATATCTGAGTCCGTAAAAATATGGGACCAACGGAAAAAAAACATTTATATACAAATGTATGTATATTATCACTCGAGTTCATTGTCGTTTTTAATTGGAACAAATATTTGTCTCAACTATATTAAGAAACATATTTTTGTTTACTTTATAGGTATAAGTATAAGCATTGCAGATGATAAGGTGAGTTTTGTAGGCAACATTAATATGTATTTTGATTGATAAGACAAGAGTTTATTGCAATTGATTTATATCGCAGCTACATTTGTATCAGCAGATTGCAGATTAATTTAATCAACAAAAACAAGTAAAGAAATAAAGGGTGACCCTCCCTCCGATGCAACAAAATTTTATTGCCACTGATATGGGGGAGCTTTGAGTAATGGAGGGAGTTTAAGGTTTATGCAGAGTCTCAAAGGGAAGGGATCTTTATACAGCAGGAAGCGTGGCATTTTCTCCACACATGTTCTCTACAATGACTCGCGGCCTGACTTTCCTACAATAAATTGACTTTCCTTCGTTGACATGGCAATCCTCTATCCACCAGCTAGTGACACGTCCGGTTAGCTGTGTTGAAAGACTGGCTGAAAGCCATTTCTGGTACAAGACATTAATAAAGCTACATGTAATAAATAACGAAAGGATTTGAAGATGCACATGGGACAGTCTTTACAATTACATGGTCAAACCAAGCAATGCAACAACGCTTATATAGTTTTTCTTCATCTTGAAGTCACAATGAGACATTCAACAATGAGCTTTGTTTATACCTCATAGTAAGTTCAAGACGGCCCTGAGCACCAGTTTGAGTTGAATTCATTGTTTGATGTTTAGCAACGCTATATCCATGTTATTTCATGTCATGGATATGTGATTGTCATCAAAAATAAAATCAACTGGCAAGGTTTTCTTACAATCGTTGCCATCCGTTGCCTGACTTGAAGACCTACAGAAGATAACCACAACATATTAACAACAACATAACACTCATTGAGTCAACTTTAAGAAAACTTCGCATAATGAAATCATGAGATGTGGGCACTATAAACAGGTGGTCAGAATGATACTTGGAAATTATTAAAAGAAAAAAAAAGAGAAATATAAAATGCAAAAATTTGAAAACATGAAAGTGTATCGTCATGAGATATTCCCTCAAGAACAAGTACACCATAACTGAAATGTAGAGTGGATAGCATACATCTCTCGTCCGGGTCATATTTTTTTCCGGACTCCACAATGCAGAAGAGACAAAGTCTAGTTGCAAGTAAACAACGAAAGGATCTGGAGTAAATGCAAATGAGCCAAAGTCTTTACAAATACATTTTAAAACCAAGCAATGGAACAACGCTTTTATTGTTGTTCATCTTGAAGTCGCAGTGACACCTTCAACAATGAGTATCAATAATTTCATTATCATGTTTATTACTCGGATGAAATAAAAAAAATATTTAATCTTTTCGTTTCATTGATCCCACTTGGTGATCACGTCTTAAGCTTTTTAATTCAGGAAATTTCTCTATCCTGTCGACTAGTTTTGTCCCATCTTGGATTGTGGTAAATAACAGTTGCTTTCAACTTGTGAATTGTCTTTATGATCTTAAGAGCGGAAATATCTGCTAAGGGGGTGGTCAGGTTTTCAGATGACGTGGCTTCTGTGACGGGTTATGTTTGCTGAACTGTTGTTAGGTTTTTCCGACATATTGAAGCGTGATTGTGATTTTGCCGACAGCAGCCACGATATCTTGCTATTTTAAATACATTTAAGAAGTAAAACAAACCAGATATTGTTGGATTCGTTCTATTTTATATTTGTGTGAGGCTTATTATTTTATTACTGCTGTTTCTTAATTTCATAGAGATATGTTTGTCTTGATTGCTTTCAGCAATTGAAAGCTGCAAGAAATTTCCTTCCCCAGAAATGAAGGCTTATACGTTTTCATCAGTGAAAAATTATCGACTGATTTTGTAAAATAGGTGACAGTTTGCTTAAGCCTTTACGTTAAGGTGAATACAAAAACCTTTTATAATATATATGTTTAGTTAGTGTATAATCATTAAAAAGTCACTAAACAAACAGATTTGATTTAAGCATATTTTATTTGCTAAATAATAAAGCAAAAAGGATCAGACGCAAACTTAGATCGTCTTCTCCTTAAATACAATATATGAGCATGCAAATTAATATAATATATAAATTCATAAAATATAAATGCGAAAGAAAGGGGGAAAAAGATATAAAAATATGAAAGAAAGAAAAGAAGGAAATACAAGTATGTGCTTGGTGTGTGTGAACTGCTCGTAAAGAATACGTAGTCAATAACACAATTAAGAACCGCTTTGAATTTTTATAAACTTGTTTTTTTTCATAATTTTGTTGTTTCGTGGATTGCATATCTAGCAACGTTTATCTTTTTTTGTTTAGTTGAGAAAGCTGTATGATTGTATTGGTCATTATTATTCTTTTTTTTGTGACTGCAGTGACATTTTTATATAATTCCGTCACTTGTTGTAGAGTCAATATTCGATTGAAAGACAATGCATTTGTTACATTTTTGTAGGTTATTACATATGGATATTTGTAGCTTTTATTAGATATTGATATATTTGCATTTGTCATCATTTTGATATCATTTGAGAAGATGTTATTATTTTGGTTTTTGTTTCTTTTTTTATCTTGCTGAGATTGTGCTTGTAGTGATTTGTTATTACATTTGGTAGATTATTGGAGTATGACATTCGATTGTATTATTTTTAAGGTTATCACATATTTATATTAGGTTGCATCAATTTGTTGTTTTTTACAGCTTCTTTGAGAAAGATTTTTTTGCTAGTGCCGGTCCGAAGTCTGGCTGTCCCGAGTTCCTATCGTTGTTAACGTTTGTATTTTTTTGCGTTTGTCCTGTGTATTTCCCTAGCAGATCGTAGCATGTAATTGTAATTTTCAGGGATTGTAAATGTTTACTTTTATCAATTTTTAATTCATTTAATTTGTGATGACAATTAATTTGTTATTTTTGTGTGTTGTAAGTGTAATGTCTATTAATTTACATACTAGTATTGTTTTAATTTAGTGGGTAAGTATATATATAATTTAAGTGGCCATTTCTTCTGCATATTTGTGTGCATTAATTTATCATTTTTACAGCTTTTTGAGGAAAAATGTGAGATGGTAGTTGCCATTGATTTTGGTACTACTTACTCCGGATATGCATATTGTAAACACTCTGACTACCGGGGTAATGTTGCAGACCCCATGATACATTTCAACAGATGGAACACGGGTACCTCATTCAAAGCTAAAGCTCCTACCTGTGTGCTGTTCAATCCAAAAAAAGAGTTTGTTAAGTTTGGATATGATGCCATGAATTATTACTATGAGAATCCAGATGGAAAGGATTTCAGTGATTGGTACTACTTCGAACATTTTAAGATGATGCTTTATGACAGGAAGGTAAATAAGTAATGCTTATCTTAGTATCAATCTAATTAAGGTAGATAGACACTAATGTTCATATCCATGAGATTTTGTTATAAGTCGGCACAATTGAAGAATTAATCCTACTAACCTGAAATCTGTAATAAAAAATATGGGTCACCATGCTTGATTTTTCTTGAACTGAGGTCAAAGTTTGCTCACAGTTAGCCATTTTTTGCCTGAATTTAAATAGAAAGCACAGGACAAATATGGAAAGGCAATTTTCATATTAATAAAATCAATCTTTTATCCAAGAGAATTTTATATGCTTTTGTAAATAGATAGTTTATGATGTGATCTCTTGGTTGCATATGTCACCATGCCTTTAAAGGAGATATTTTGATAAACATTATTTACGGGAAAATGGAGTTAATACGAGGCAAAATGAACTAAATATGACGTTTCACATTAGTCAATCAGTTATGACAACACAACGGAAAACCTGTTTAATGACTGTTCCGGCAAAGAAATCAAACCGAACCCGTATTCGACTTTGTGTTTTTTCTAATGCGCAACAGTGTCTATCTACCTTAAGTACAGTAGTATTCCAGCTAAAAGTCAGGCAGCGGGCGACACATCGAACTTTAGACTCTGTATCTTTTGGCTTAGGTGTATTCATTTGGTCATAAAAACACATCTCAAAAAGTTTTTACATTCGAACATTTGTTATGCCTGGTTATTTTTATAGACCAAAGACAACCAACAAATTAAGTGGATTTATGGACATGGCTTTAATTTTATAACAATAATTGTGGCCGACCTTTCAATAGGTAATGGCTCACGCAACAATACAATCAATATTCAAAATCAATATAAACAATAACAATTAATGTTCATCTTCACTTTGTTTAAATGTCCATAGTCCACTTCTTAATGAATTCATTAAACAAAATTAAATTTAAAGTATCAATAGAAATTAATCAATGGAAATTAAAAACTAATAAAACAAAATATTGGCAATAAATCAACTTTCAGGAAGCTAGGTAAACCTCACAGATCCCGGGAAAAACGGTAATCTGCAAGACTAGCCTCATTTGCAAAATTCTGCCATATGGATTGCAATGCTTTGTAATCCATCTGCCATAAAGCGGCCTATTTTGCATCCTAACCTAGGCTGAACTAAAGACCCCCCTACCCGGATACCTAAGTAGAAATTTATTGGTAAATACAGGATTCTGATGTTATAAAAGTGTAAATAGCTCCTTGTAAGGTATTCAAGAATAAAGAATTTCCTAATTTTGATAAGTGTACACTATCAACAAATAATTTTGTTTGCTCTTTTTTAATATCCATATATCTGATGCATGCCCCCCTTTTTTGTCGTCACAAATGTTAAAATACAACTATTTATTCTAACTCGTTGACTTTCAGCAGAGGAATTGGAAATCATATTGCACCAAGTTAATCTTGGGAGCATTTCACTCCAAACAAATAACAAAATACCGAAGTTACTGTAAATTTAATTTCTGCATATGGCCATTTCGACAAATTATGTCTCATCAGTGCAGATAAAATCTAAACATTTGGAAGACCATAAACTCAAGGATGATTTAAAACTGATAGAGAGTAAATAACCAAATATGATCTAAATGGAAAGCCAAAATCGGCTTAGGACAGAGCTTTGCATGAGGGAGATACTCCTTAGTTAATGTATTAGGGAGTAAATAAACTATTTTAGATAAGATAAATTTCATATAATTTCTTAACTTCCTGACTGACATTAGGCCAATGCTATTAGCACCACAATGAATTACAAGTATTTCTGGAGCATCTTCTTCGGTTATTTATTTCTGCACTTCTGGTAACAACTGGTGCCATTTTAGACCCCCTGTACCGGCCCATCTTATCGACACTCCTATTCTACTAAGACCAAAGCCTTTTCCACCAGCTGCATCTTTTGCCTCCTTATATGCTCTGTTTATTATCGATGATCCGACAATCCATATTCTATTATATGTACCTGAAAGGCTTAGCTAACTGTTAGTACAGTTATATGCCTTGAACAATTAATCAATTAAATGTAATCTAAATTCTTATATAAGATTTATAAGCATCAGATTTCCATCTACCCTTTTCTCTTATGGTTTCTTCTGATTTTTCATTCATAAACATATATGTTGCACAACCAATTCTTAGAGAATGAGATTTGAAAGTATTTGTGTCTATTCCTAATTTGCTAATGCACTTTTTGAGCATTTGTACAAATTGATATGTCGTAAGACTTTTCCCCCCAAAGTGACAAAACAAAGGACCTTGGAAATTAGGCCTGACTTTTAAATATTCAGATAGTAACTGTGTTAGTATTATGGATTCTGCAGATGGAGTTATTTCAATATATGTTCCAAGTCCGAGTTGATCTGTTTTTGACATACGAATTCTAAGCTTGACTGACCCACATGACTTTACTTCTATGTCTTTAATACATAGAACCCTGTCTGGACTATTTTTATTTGATACAGTAATCTCCCCTACCCTCAATAGGGCAAAGTATGCAAGAAGGAAAGCTGATGAAAATAGGTAGTGCTCATATTTGTTTAAGCATATAGTTTGTAAAACATATATTATACGTTTTAGAAGTGGATATGTAATTGGGCTACGTACATCCTTCGCTGGCTTTATGCGTCTCAGACCCTCTAACATTTTCCGGACTACAAAAAATTTAGTTGGATCAGAAAATCCTAAAATTTGTAGATGAAAACTAACTCCTGCTAAATAGCATTTTGCAGTGGAATAAGACAATCCTTTACTTGACAGAAATGCAATAAAATTTACAATATGGTCTACTTGGGGAGGCCATGAATTTTCAGGCATATATTTAATTCTGAAATTATTAAAATTCTCAAAGCCCTTATTGTACAAATTCAATGTATTCGGTGCTACTGATGCATTTATTAGTTTATCAAATTCTTGTCTATAAGGCTCAAGAACTGTGATGGAATTGGTGTTGGGTTCAATTCTGCCTCTGGTGCTAATTGTCTGAATCTGTCCCACTGAAAACGTGAAATAGAATCTGCAATTTCATTTCTTGAACCCTGAATGTGACAACATTTTACTTGTATATTATTATTCATCGTTATCAGGACTAAAGGTCGTAATAATGACATTACTCTGGCTGACTTTGAAGTCTTAGAATTCAGTATTTCAACTAAGGCCAAGTTGTCTACATGAAAAATAACTTTTTTGTTGGCTAATTGTGTGCACCATGTATTTACTGCCAAAACAATGGGAACCAGTTCTAGGAATGTGATATCTTTTAAAATAGTTTCATCCCACTCATTAGGCCATCTTAAAACAAGCCATTTATTTTGAAAGAAAGCTCCACATCCAAGTGACCCAGAGCTGTCTGTAAACAACTGTAGAGATTCATTGGTTACCCAAATCTCATCTGGGAATATATTACTGCCATTAAACTGGTCTAAAAATGATAACCAGACTTTAATGTCTTCTTTCATCCCTCTTGTTACTCTTATTAAATGATAAGGTTTTACTATTCCAGACATGGCACCATAAAATCTTCTATTGAAGGCTCTTGCCGAAGGCAATGCTTTTGAACAAAATGCTAAGGAGCCAGCCAGTGATTGCAATTCTTTCAATGTTATCTTGTTTTTTCCCAATGCATTATTTAATTGAGTTTTAAGTTTGATTATCTTCTCTTCTGGAATGTAAATCTTAAAATTTTGGGTGTCAATTCCTAAACCTAAGTATATTATCTTAGTTACTGGCCCTTCTTCTTTTTCGGGCGCCAATGGGATTCCCAGTAAAGCACAGAGTTCATCAAATTCTTTCATTAAAAATGAACATTCATTTGTTCCTGGCCATCCGAGAAATATGAAATCATCTAGATAATGATTTAGTGAGTTTAAAACAGATTTTTCTTGTAATGCCCATTGTAAAAATGTGGTAAATTTTTCAAATAAAGCACAAGATATTGAGCAACCCATTGGGAGGCATTTATCAATATAATATTTTCCCGATAAGGTAAATCACATTAAGCAAAAATCACCAGGATATAAAGGCATTAAACGAAATGCACTTTTAATATCTTTTTTACCAAGCTCTGTGCACTTTCCTAACTTTTGAATTTTAATAATAACATCAAATCTTGAATTTCAAACTGAACATAAGTTTGGATCAATATAGTCATTTACACTTTCACCTGAAGGGGAAGACAGGTGAGTTATTAATATCCATGCTCCATCACTTTTAGGAATAACCCCTACTGGATTGAGACATAAATTTGATATTGGCTTTTCACTATAAGGTCCACCTATTCTGCCTAACTCAATTTCTTTATTGATTTTTTCAAGCAATGCTTTCTCATGTGTTTTGGCTGAAAGTAAATTTTTTGACTGAATTGAGATTCTCGGGCCTTGAAAATTAAGTCTAAATCCTTATTGAAATCCTTCAATTAATTCCTCTGCAACTTTTTTATTTGGGTACTTGAAAGTAATTTCTTTAAGTTGGTCTATATTGATTGGAGACTTTCCTGATTCCCATATATCTTGTCTGGGTTGGGAATTGAAATGGCTTCCGAAATGAATTTGGTGGCCGTGCTTGGATAGGTGGGTTTGGAGGACTCCGAAACTGATTTATTGATCCTGGGGTCCTAGGTCTACTAAAATTTGTTCCTCTTTACACAAAACTCTGACCAACATTAAGTTGACATGACATAACAGGGTGAGCCTGATTGCATTTCATACATGTGTGAACATAAGTACAAATATTTCTGGAACAGTAACCCTCAAATTAAAATCATAGCATTTCCCACCTGCTTGTCCCATTAGTGGGCTTGAATTAGTATACTGCTCAATTCCTGAAGTTTGCTTGTTATGGGATATACCCTGATTTATATTTTGGGTCATATAAAGCAGCCATAACTCTGCGTCTACACTGTCCCATTTTTTACTAGGATCAAGGGCCTTTCTCAGTCGAATTTGCTGGTCGTATGTTTTCCATCCCATTGTTGATTGCCTTGATGCCCCAAGTCAAATAGTGTGCATATATTTGAGGAGCCCCTGAGCATCCAAAGGATGCCTTGATATAAATATACTTGAATATGTCAAAAATGCATTTGTCCATGTTTCAATATTCAATATTTTTTTATCAGTTTCTTTTGGCTTAAAAGTTATTTGGCCATCAATAACTACAACTTTATGCTCATTCTCTGTCTGAATGTTATCATTGTCTAGCATTTTTTCAAGTTGGACATATTCATTATTCCATATTTTTTCTTTTATAGTGTTCGGTATATGAATACCCAGTGTGTCAGTGACACTTACAAGGGGTTCATTGGCATGTCAATATTACAAGGTAACTCTTCCGTTATACCTGTTATTGGCAGCCTTCCCCCATCAGCTGCAGCAAGTGGTTCTGGATTGACATCTGGCACATTTTTTGCTGGTGGTAAATGGACTGTGTCTTCTTGTTCAGGCTGCACTTCTCCATCTGTTTGTTTGGCATGATCTCTCTGTTTTTTGCTTGGCCTGGCATAAGCAGAAGTGGTCTTCCTTTTTGATCTTCTCATTTCTTACACTGAAACAAAGCCTATTATTTAGATTTTTCTTTTTTTTAATTTTCTTTTTATAATTATTACTAATTGTTAATACATTCATATATATATATATATATATATATATATATTTATACATAGAACTATGATTCTACTGTATGCATTCCTCTTCTTAAAATTCCAGTGCAGTATTGTATGTATGCAACCATCACCATAGTTTAAAGCTGAAAACTGCCAGTGAATGCCTTTATCTACCTTTCATTGAGCTTGACTGGTTTAAATGCATCACGTTCTAGTTTGCGATTGCATTGCGACTTGTGTTTAATGTGATAATGTGTCTGTGTACTACGATTATATTACCAACTTTTGTTCTTGCACATCTTTAAAAGTATTTTGTTTGTCGCTTTAAGTACATGTCACATGCACCTACTTCTGTTTTGTGTGACAATGAACTACATCTAGGAATATTACATTTTTATGCATGCACATATTAACTGATTGACCTCGTTAGGGTCGATTCAATAAATCTGTCCCTACCTGAACTTCCTGGCCAATCAAATGCAGTGATGTTGTGACTGATTCACAGTTTGCTTCTACATCAATATTTTACAGTTCCTTTGTAAAAAGATGACACAATGCTACATTGTGTATGAATGTATACAACATTTTGCCTGTAGCCGTCCACATTTGATGACATTGTGTTTTATTTAAACACAGAAGCTGACAAAAGATATACAGGTCACAAACTATTTATTGAATCGGTTCTATTTTAACTGTACATGTAATTTTCATCATGTTTCTGGTCACAACAAGAGTTTTCTAAGTTTTATAGCACGGATATATATATATATATATATATATATATATA
>MJUU01038909.1:11488-25703 GCA_002080025.1 Modiolus philippinarum | reverse complement strand
TATTTTGCTCATATTGAAACGATTCCTATTCCTTGCTTTCAACCTTTTCGATATATATAAAGCTATAGAAGTCCTAATTGAAATTGATGAATCTTTTTCTTGATTTTTTTCCAACTTTAATCAAAATAGTACTTGAAAATTATTACGAAATTCTAAATGACCTACCATACTGTCCTGACACCCTTACTGAAATCTTTATGAATCATGGATATTGCATTTTTTTTATGATTTATATTTACTTACATAATTTTTTATCTTACCAAAAAACTGGTTCTGTCGATATGGTAAATATTCATTTTTCTCTATTAATTCTACTGCTGTTTTCGTCAATTTCATTCCATAGGAGATCAAAGTGTTCTCCAACATGTGGATAAATTGATCTCGCGATTTCATTCGATATTGAAAAGGTCACAAACTTTTCTTGAAACAGCAAGATGTTTATAAAATTTATTTAGAATATAAATCAATATTGAAAGTATTTACTCAAAGCATATTATTTATGTATCTTGAATCACCTATGATCAAATTGCTTTATGTAATTTTTTATGCAATGTAAATTTCATATCTGGTGACGTAACAGTATTGAAACTAATACAGATGAAAATCTCATTAATCTTAGACCTAGAGATTTGCAAGTCGATGATTGACGTAGTTCTACTGTCTCAAGGGTAAAACATAAAAGTTCTCGCTAAAGCTCGAACACTTAAAAGTTTAACCCTTGAGACAGTATAACTATGATAATCAGCGACTTGAAAGATGGATACTATATTTCAATTCTATATATATATATCCTAGTCTTATATGTATATTAATGTTCATTTGTTGGGATTAAAACTGCTCACATGTCATATGAATGTGTAATTGTTCTCCCTATTCAAGATATTTTTGTCTATTGTATTTTAAATACAATAGATAGCTGGTGCCGAAACAAAAGTGGGGGTGGCCAGGTTATAAAGTTGGGTTATTCATGATTTGGTATGTCTTAAAATTTATGTATCTATTTGAACTGTGTTCATTTTTTTCTTTCTGTCCCTTAATTCGTTTATTACAAAGTTGAAAATTCTTGTAGTACTTACCTGAGGAAAATAATATCGATAATTGTAATATTTTCTATTTAGTATTAAATACACCAAATTTCAGTAAGTTTAACTGAGTCTGATAGTTAAATGTAATTAGTTACTGTCATCACGTTATGTGCAGATTTCTGAGCGGTGGCTATACTTGTCTAATACATCTATGTTGTCTGCATTGCAATGCACCATATCGTGAATGAAAATTTTGAAAAACTAAATATCAAGTATGCATTATAAACAATATTCTAACCATGTTAAACTTATTTCAACTTCCTATTAAGTGCCTTTGGCCCATCTGTGAATTTTTTTATAACAGCAATTTAAGATATTTTGTTTTTCTTTACATTTAACTTAAATTAGTGTTTTTTACAACATTCTTATTTCTGTTGTGCGTCAAAGACTTTGGGTGGAATATTCGGTCTTTGTGTAGGTAGGTCTACCCTAAGACCTATTATTCACGCAAAAGTTATGATTAAATGAACAAGCAAATTATATCAACGGAAGATCGAAAGTAAAATAGACCGTTTATTTCATTTAATATGAAATCGCATGACTTATCCCCAGCATATGCAGTATATATTTCACAATTAATTCGTTACTGTAGAGCGTGCAGTACGTAGAGATGTATGCTCTTTATTTTTCTTAGATATGGTGTACTTGTACATGAGGTAATATCTCATGTGTACACTTTGTTCAATTACAATTATATAAATTTGTGTAAATTCTAAAACCTAAGGATTAACTTCCACCATCGTAGTTTTGTCCTTAGCTATATTTGATATTACTGATTATTCGGATTTCGTTTGGTTTTATGCATTTTAACATTTTTTGAAATTATGGATTTCCTTTCTTTGGATTCTAGTGCTGCTGATGAGGAATAAATTTCCGAAATGGCCATACAGCTCATTAAAATTATTGCAGTTGGAGTTAACACATGTGTTATGATCTCATGTTCATTTACTCCATATCCTTTCGTAAAATAAAAAATATATAGTGACTTTGTGGAAAGAGCAAAAGCACTGTCACAAAAACTGCTGAGTCAGAGATATGTTCAGCCTTTGTTACTTTCGTCCCTTCAGAAATTCTATGGCCGTCACCACATCATAGATAGATATGAAATGTCAGTGTCACAAATAAAAACTGACATTTTCAGCTAGATTCGCGTCTTCCCGGATTTGACATTACTGGTTTTGACTTTACCCTTGATTGACCCACTGACAGTGTGACGGGTGCTGTGCACAGAGCAGGACATGCTTACCCTTCCGGAGCACCTGATGTCACTCTTGTTTATTGAGAGTTCACGCTGTTAGTGTTTTAGTTTTTTGTGTCGTATATATATGTTCGTGTGTTTTGTGGTGTCTTTGGTCTTCTGTCTTTTGGTGTTCTTGCTTTTGCTTTGTCTCTGGACTTTGATTTGTGTAATATTGTGCTTTGTTCCTTCAGTATTCTACTGCCGTTGTTTTTCACATGAATGCTATCGGGACAATATGAAGAATATAAGAAGGACATGTTTATTTTTAGATTGGTATGACATTGGCGACGTTTTATATACTACCGCCAAAAATACAAATCGTTCGTATAAATTGTATCCACCAACTTTGGCAATGAATGCTAATCAAGTTACAATGACGATAGTGACTGTAATATTCATATGATCATGCCTACTTGTATTAGATAATATTAATATCTTTATAAAAATAAGAGCATACCAGATCAATAACTTGCCGCAAAGCAATTCCTAATGTTGCATTTATTTGTGTAGAACTGCCACAAACAGGTCGTAGCCCACTGTCATATCCAGACAAAATGGCGTCACTAATGTTTTTGTTATAGCTTGAACAGAGAACAACTGAAAATACAAGAAGAAGAGAAAAATACAATCATGTATAACTATTAAATAAATTTACTCGTTGTTCGAATAGTCAGTTTTTTTAAAGCAATTGTGTCCAGAAAAAAATTCCTTCATTTTTGGGCAGTATGCTGCATACGCATTGACGCATGGGACATTCTTATCATGAAAAGGGAACTAAACATGAGTTTGTTAATCTAACTTTTTTTAAGATAAAATTACCCACATTAATAGTTTGCCACGTAAAATGTTGAAGTGGTATCTGCATAATGTAAATTACTACCACATAGAAAAATCAATCTTTTCTAAAAGGATCAATATTCATAAAAATTTGACACCTAGTTGTGAAGAAAACAGTACTTTTTAATCTTTTTCTTCTTCATTTCATCTTATACAAATTGTTCTTTGAAGAATTCATATTCCCATTAACAATTACACAAACTGGATATCGCATGCAAATCTTGGTCCTTGAAAATGAACAACATGGGCCCAATTAAAAGCCATTGGTGAGATCAGGTGAGACCTACCGGCTCACCTTATCTCGTCCATGGCTTTGAATTTGGCCAATGTAAGCATCTTCTGTTTCTTATTATTTACAACGTGCAAGTCAATTCCGGTAATTGAGGCAATCCCTTTAGCTTTTATAGGGAAACATCTGTTGTTATCTTGAAATTGAAATTCTATTCTCAAAGTAGGCCACAAGATCGAAAATATGAAACTCCAAGTACCACAAATACGTCATCTGGTTATATTGTACCATTTTTTCACTTAAACTATATCATCATCTTAAATAGTTAAATATAACATAAGATGTATAAAGATGGTCAAAATTTGAAAATGGAATGACATTAACGATTGGCTCGGCAACTCCGACGGTGTCGAATAGGCAATGCAGTCCTTGACCTTCTGTACATTGATGAAATTTAACCTTTCTAAAAATAAAACCTCTGCCTACATAGTTTTTCAAATATAAGACACAATATCATGATAATAGACAATATATGAGCTCTAGTATCAATATTTACCATACCACTTTTCAACACGCCACAATATGGAAAACGTCATGTCATAGAGCCTAAACCGTCATAAAATTATGTTTGAAGTACATTTTTGGTCACATGGGCGGACATGTTTGTGACGTAGGGCCGACAGTAGGGGTTCACACTGCTAGTGCTTTAGTTTTGTGGCGTTCTTGTTCAGTTTGTTTATTTGTTTTGTCTTCGTCATACTGTCTCAATTCGTGTTGAATGAAAATTGCCGTGATTCTGGATTTATTGTTTTAGAATTCTCCCTTTTCTCGTTCTTGCTTCGGTATTCGTTTGCCGATGTACTTCAAACATTTCTCTATGAATCCTGTAATTTACAACATGGTAAATAAAGAAGCACTATCTTAATAATTCAAGGGTGAAACAGTTTTGTTTTTGCACTTAGTATTTCATTCCACGTATTTCATTGATTCTAGGAATCTGACAAAATTCCAATTTGTAAGTTTTTGTCCTGGAAAAATCATATTTTCTCTTGTCATTCCCATCATTTGCATACTATGAATATCCCTTTTATTGCATGGTACCAAATTTGAGTATTAGCTTTGCATTAGAATCATCCGTTGTTTTGCGGACTTTGAACCTTTTTGGGCTTTCCAATCATTTCGTTATATAACAACTGGGTAACCATGTTGAAGTTTACTCGTTGGTCTGTTTAGGAATCAATTAATAAGTACCAAATTCCATTATTTTAATTTCATTGTGTTAAATTGTCATAAATATTCAGTTCTGAAATATACATATCCTAACAGATCATAGAAAATAAAGATGTTTTACATATTTAAGAAAATTCTGTAAACATTGACCATTCCAGTTCTTTATAATATGCAGCTAAAGTATGTAATATTTAAGATTAGTGAATTTAGGTATATTACCGCAATATTTAAATCACATATGACTCCTTCTGCAAAACTTTCAAGATAATAGAAAAAGAACCCTTATACACACATTGCAATTATTAAATGAAACATGATGAATGTTTTGTGTGAGCATGTAAAAAATTGAAACTCTGATGCTGTATCTGTACTGCACTCAAAATGTAAAATATCACACACATTTAAATATTTGTACTGTAAACCGTGAAATTTTCACGCCGTCTTTATTTCGCGGTAAATTGACAGCATATTAGTTCGCGCAGTTTTGAATTCGCAATGCCAAATTGTTGACAATTGACTTCAATAATAGACAAGTATATTCGCGCCGTTTTATTTTTGCGCGTTCATTCCAAACGCGAAAATCGCGAAAATAAAAATGCCGCGAAAATTTCCCTGTTTACAGTATTAAATTCACATTAATTATGTACATAAGGTTGAAATATCCAGATGCTATTTCCAAACAATTATTTTTTAAAGCAATCGAATTCGATTGAGCAGTTGAGAGGGAAAAATGTTTTGATCGTTGTACAACTTATCTATTTTGCAATATTATTTGGAGAAACAGAAATGTACTTAAGATTTAGTTCAATGAAAAATTAACCTCACAACGCACATATCTTGAATTTCTTCCAATGATTTATTTATTATTTTTTATTAAAATGATAACATCCAGGATTTTTTTTTTTGAAATAATCTTAAACTTTCCCTTTTATTTCGTAACTTTTAGTTGAAGGAAGACAATTTTACACAATTTATGAATGTTTTGTTTTTTGCGTGCAACTTGTTTTGACTTTAATATTGTATTCATATCAAATTAGATCATTTAAACAGATTTTAAATCTTATATGCCTTTATCTCGCAATTGTGTAGTGCTTTGACACAAATTAATCTATTTAATTTAAATGTCTTCATCTTTATAATTTCCTTTGACAAGTTCTTTCTATTTTTTTCCAAGTTAAAGGGTAACTGAAAATCTTCAACAAAAACAGGACCCTTCTTGTTAAATAAATAAATCAAAATGTAACTTGATATGAATGATAGTTCTAAAATATTTATTTCATATTTGGTCTTATTTCTCATAGCATAGTATTAAATATATTTTCTTCTTCCACCTCATTTGATGGCAAAATTTTTTTAAGTGAAATAACAATATCAGTAATTACTATAAGTTAAAGAAAATAAGTTAATAAGTATGATTTAAAATAATTTAACATTATTTATTAACCAGTAAGAATAAAATATGTAAAAAATGCATTGTCTCTATAGATTACAAGTATGCATTACAACAGGGCCATTATGGAATAAACAGGGCCATTACGAGATAACAGGGCATTATGAGATTAGCAGGGCCATTACAGGATTCAAGATGGCGGCTGTTTAGTTCACTTGGTGTCTGTTAAATGCAAAATTATAATTGTATCATATATTTAAAGTAAAGTACACTTAATTTCTGCATTCTTTGTATTGAACAAGTCATAGAAAATTGAAAATGTCATTTTTATTGTATTGGTCTGTAATAATGGTCTTCGGATGCTGTAATGGCCCTCGGCGTTGCCTCGTGCCATTGCAGCTAGCATCAGGCCATTATAACAGACCTCGGACACATAACAGGGCCATTATGAAAATACCCATTTATTTATACTATAGTAATGAATATAGAGTTCTCTTCAAGATGAAGAGAACATTTGATTTTCAGAGGAGACATTAATTATTTAGGAACAAAATTTCTATCCCCGATTTTTGCTGGAAAATATCTCAGAAATAATGGCTTGACAAATTGTCTTATGGGGAAAATACATCTCCCCTCCCCCTAAAAAATCAAATTGCCTTACATATAGTATTTTGAATTTTCTCGTTGCATATGTTTAAAGAAAAAACAATTACCTTGGGAGCTGGAATTGTCTTTCCTTTCATATTTTTTTCAGAACCTTCCTCTGACAATTTTTTAACTTAATTTTGCATACAAGGCATGGGGCTTCAGTACAAAATCTTTTTTTTTGGTACGCTGGGTCATCTAAAAATATTATTAAAAATCCTAACCCCTAGATATGAAAATGGCTATTGTATTTAATTTTGTGATTTTTTTGTCGGTATTTTGTTCTTATTCGAACTGACTACAAATTCCAATTACATTTGGATCTTTGAATAAGAATAAATGATGTTTAATATAACAAATAAGCACATGGATGGCGTTATAACAAAATTACCGAATTTTCAAGAGACAAAGTCTAGGAGGCAAAAAGAAGAGGCAGGTGGAAATTCACCGCAATAGTCCTGATTTGGTACAGGCATTTCAAAACAAATGGTGGGTTAATCGGCTTTTTATGGCGCACAAAACCTCTCCTTCCATTGCGGAAGTATACGCCAGCAACTCAACAGCAATTGCTATTGAAAGGATTTTGAAAAATCTTTGAATTACTATAAAATACTTGTTGGCAGAAAATGGTTGTATTATCAGCTAGAAAGTTTGTTAAAATGTTAAATGTACTAGACATATATAAAACATGTGTAATGTTACCTTAGGTACATTCAAATATGATTTAAATTTATTCAAACCACAAAAATAACAAAATACCGAAGTTACTTTTAATATATTTTCTGCGATGGATGCACAAAGAGTTTTCCCAAATTGGGGAATTCTGATAGAAACAAGCAAGCATTTTATCACACGTGTAGGCTTCAAAATTATGTCTATGATTAAATGATGCTTCATTAGCCCTAAGTTTGAGGAATTTTGAAACATATGAGTACAGCACATGATCAAAGCCAAGTTAGTTTGAAAAAAGATTGTTCATGTTTACATGGTGGATGCTCTATTAACTCCATGTCAAGTGAACAAGTGGTGTTATCACCCCATAAAACTAAAATAAATAATAGTCTATCTGTTTATAAGGTTGGCATTTACTATGCCAATACAATACACAATTTAATTGAGCAGTTGAGAGGAAAAACATGTTGATAATTGGGCCATTAATTGATTTATTGTACATTACATATCTAAAACATAAGGACTTAAGATTTGTAGATGAATGAAAATGTATATCTTGATGTACTTAAATTGGGAATTGTATTCTTTGACCTATCTAAAGCGAGATTTTTTTTTATTTGGAATGTCTTACATTAATTTGTTTTTATATTTTGTCTTACTTGCAAAGAAAAATTGACTATTTTGTGATGCCTCTAAATAAAACTCGTACATTTGAATTTGTTCCAAATAGAATTTTATATTTTGATGTCATACTTCGTATTTAAATCATTTACATTTACTTACAGTGAGAAATATGTATGTACATTATTTCTATTTTTTCAAATTTCTAACAAGAAAATTTCACATTTTTAGGCACTCGCCTTGAAAATTATAATTTTGTTGACATACATTATATGTTTTATTGATGGTTTGTTTGTTGTTGTTGTTTTTTTCTTGTTTTTTTTAATTGTATATATTTTTCTTTTTCATTAATTTCCATGAAAACTTCTAATTTGAAACTGTATTCATATAATGGATACTTTCAATTGCAGCAACAAAGTGCCGAAGTGGGTTGTATTCATGAATTCATACAATGCTGTTTCCTTTTTGACACTGTAATAACACGTTCGGGTTATGCTTTGCCAAAGATTGGTACGGATCGACAGATAAACGACTGAATAAAGAAACAGTGGAAATAAAATATGCCGTCGACCTTTCGACGAAAACGAAGGAGTATCTGCCTCATACAAAGCTCTGTCCTTAGCTGATTTTTAGCTTTCTATTTAAAACATATTTGGAAATTTGTTCTCTGTCAGTTTTTTAATATTTTGACTTTATGGTCTTCCAAATGTTTAGGTCTTATCTGCACTGAAGAGACATAATTTGTCGAAATGCGCATATGCAGAAGCAAAATTCACAGTAACTTCAGTACTTAGTTATTCGTAGAAGAGTATTAACAAACTTTTCATTTAAATAAGAATTCATTGAAATTTATTATCGTTACACCTTCGCCTAGATCATGATACTGACATCATATACAATTTTTTGGGCAAAAGGGTAAAGTACTGACATTATTGCAACAATTTATGATAAGTTTCAACAATAATTCATGCAAAGCTCCATATGTGATATATCCAACGACCTGTCTTATGTACATGTATGCTTCTTTTCCCTTTTTGTGGTGTTTGTTTAATGAAATAAAAGAATAAATGAAATTAAAAAAAATAGCAAAATGTTTTTATTAATTATTTAGCCAATGATTGGATAAAACGTTCAAAAATAGCCCTTCGTTGGCATAATAAAAACGATATTAAAAGGAAGGTGATGAAGTTTTGTAAGTGTTATATTTGTTGTAGGAAAAGATAAAAAGTAATTCAATATACTTCAAGAAGCAAGATTGCGTTAATGTTTACATATTAAAACACACACAAAAAATGAGAAATATGGGTATTAATTTCTGTGTTTGATGCTTTTATTTAACACGACCTTGAAGCTCCGAAATTTTCATTTCAAATTGGACCCTTAACAAATATTTTTCTATAAAATTGTGTCAAAATTGAAACCATATCTCAATGGCATTGGGCGTATTATAGGGAAATTACCATTAAAAACAAATCAGCATGCCAATGAAAAAAATAGTCTTTGTTTTATTCTATCTATTATTTTGGAGTTTTGTCGATATGTAATATAAATATTATCAAATTATTTATAAAAAAATTTGAAGAAAACAAAGTATTAAATTTACTCGTCGATTCTGTTTTTTGTATGCATACTTTAACAAAAATGTGACAAAAATATGTAAACCTCATGAACTTTGGCATTATAATAATATTTGATTTGTATTGTGAAAAAAATATTAATTCAAAAAATGTGCAATGATGATATTCTTAAAGCATTTTATATTTTTTAAAATATAATTACTATACAGTTGATATATATAATACTGTTAAGATCTATTTTATGAATATACTTTTATTTATTTTTATTTAAAAACTTACCAGAAACTAACAAAACTGTAAAAATTGTAATATGTGTTACAAAATATTTTGTAAGTGTCATTACTGATGTATCCGCTCCAAAAACAATTTGAACAACTTAATGACGATTTGAAGTAGAGTTAAGTGGTACCTGTTTAATATAGCAAATGATAACAATAAAGAAAATTAATAAGCCATCACATCAATATATTCATTGTTACTTACTGTCGAAAAAAGAACAAGATTTGCTTGTAATCTTGACATTTAATCATTTAGATGTGCATGTTTGATACCTAATGCACGTGTATGTCTGGACAGTTCCTAATTTATGAGTTTCAGACACAAATGATTTAAATTTTAGAAATATGTGAGAACAAATAGTTCAAATTGATAAGAAACAAACAAATAATTGCGCATTTTGCAAAATATTCGTATGTTCTGACCTGTAACGAGTAAGCAGCATATTAATTAAAAATATGATTGAAAGGGGTTTGGCTCCTAGTTTGGCTGCAGGTTCTTAAATGTATGTCTTTATGGAAGATTATACCTTGACACTTGTATATGCAGTGGTACATGCGTTTGAATCATGAAGTTATATTTTATGAGAAGCTGATCATGCCTTTGAATCATGAAATTAAGTTATATGAGAGGTTGGTAAAGCTTGCAGCAATTTTGAACATTACATCATACACGATTTTTATCATTTCCCATAATGTCGAACAAAACTTGGCCTCCTCATACATCCAACCAGAAACCTTTTTATATTGTGATCTCCTTTATTTTTTGTATATTTGAGACCCCTTAACTACCATAAAAAATTATTAATACAGCATATTTAAGTGCAAATCGACCCAGCATTTGCTGCTAGCTGTAATTTGAATTTGAATTTGAATTACTTCAGTATTTTGTTATTTATTACCACTGGGCCGATGCCTCTGCTGGTGGACTGTAAGTCCCCAAGGTATTCAACAACCCAGTAGTCAGTCCTTATGTGTTGACCCAAAAACCGATTTTATTGAAAATTGCAGTATCTAAATTTTACAAAATTTTGTTTAAAACTAAGGAGTTTCTCCCTCATGCGTAACTCTGTCCTTAGCTGAATTTTGGCTTTTCTATTTGGATCATTTTGGTTTTTTGTTCTTTGTCACCTTTCTCACGTTTTTTATTATGTCTCCCCAGACGTAGTCGGGACGACATATTGTTTTTGGTCCGTTTCTCTACTATTATTATTATTATTATTCATTATTGTTTCTTTCTTCCACCTCTTTTTGTCCGGCTTATATCTCAATGATGCCTGGACAGAAATCATTCATATTTGGTACAAAGTTGGATCACTATCTGGACGGGTGCATGGGAGGAAAACTTTTTTTAAAGCTGCCGCCATTTTCAAGATGACTACCAAAATGCGAAAAATTCGAAATTCTCACAATCATGCTTCAATGGAATTCATTCATATTTGGTACAAAGTTGGATCACTATATGGAGGTGGGTATGCAAGGAAATTTTTTTTCAACATGGCCGCCTTTCCAAGATGGCCGCAAAAATACGTAAAAATTTAAACTTTGTCCGATTTCAACAAAATTTGATTTCTAGGTAGATTTTGACGCTGCAAACAAGCTGGAATTGTCGAATTAGCTGTCAGATGCGACATCAGCTATTGCTTGCAATTGCAAATCTAGTAATTATTATTGTTATTTTTTTGTTGGTAAATGGACTTTCGAATGTTTTGGTTTGATCTGCACTGATGAGACATAAGTTGTCAAAATGCGCATCGCATATGCAGAAAATAAATTAACAGTAACTTCGGTATTTTGTTATTTATTTCTCAAAAACTACATACATAGTAAAGGAAAGTGAACAAGCAAATAATAATAGATACACAACTCATGTGAGTAATATTGAATTAACCAGTAAAAGTGACCCTCACATTAATAATTTTAATAAATCTACATAATTTTCGAATTCAATATAATTATTTGAAGTAAATAACTGCTGATATTTTTGGTTATATTTGTTTAATCGAGTCACTTTTCATATTGGAAATAAATAAAAAATTTAAAAAGGAAGAAAATATGATGTTTAATTGTATATATCATAGAATCTTTACCCCCCCCCCCCCCCCNATTAAAAAGGAAGAAAATATGATGTTTTATTGTGTATATCATAGAATCTTTACCCCCCATGGGAAGAAAATGGACAATATCACTATCCACTGAGCTGTACGTATTTGTAACGTCTATTATATTACTTACTGATAAAGTTCCATCATACAAAAACCTTTTCTATGGAAACAGATAAAAAGACTTCGTCAAATAGGTTTAAACAGTGGCGGATCAAGCGGGGCCAAAGGAGCACGCACCCTGGCACTAGTGACCCTTTTTTCAAATTGAACGAAACAAAAACAGTATAGGTTTGTTTATTTAGTATGTTTATCAAAGTAAATTATTAAAAATGTCATATTCAGGTACATTGCCACAACTTGACAAATTAATGACAGTTTAATATCCCGTACCTGTAATTCTGATTTAGTGAATATCAAAAATAAGTTGAAGTACTGTAAAATAAGACTTCGTAATTGTCAACGTTTTCATAGCATTTCGCTCCTTTTCATTTGGTTACATTCAGCAATTCTTACCATTTCGGCAATTTATGTGTCATTAGTACAGATCATACATTAAACTCTAAGATACGGCCATAATAAGATAATTCCTAGATGCCAATCTATTTTTTTCTCAAAATCTTGGGCGGGTGGGCGAATTTCATTTTATATTTTTATCATTTTGTGAAAAATGTTTTAATTATATAAGAAATGTACCAAAATTTGCCAAAAAATCCAAATAAATTTTGTTCGGGCGTGTCAAAAAATCGGAGCGAGAGGGGATGAGAATTTAGGGTATTATTTTTTATTATGGCCTAATGTTACCTTTTTTTAAACAGTAACACATTAAAATAGGAATATAAAGTTCAAGTCCAATCTAAACTATTCTAAAGTTCTTTAATTCTTTGCTTAGGTCACGATCTCCTGAAATTCTTGTTTAACAAGAGAATTGCCAAAAACTTTCAGTTCAAGGGAATAACATGGGCTCTTGACTCCTAGGCTCTAACCGTTTTTGAACGTTGGGATCTCGGCTACACCACAGGGTTCCGGGCTCTAGCACTAGGGCTGCGGGTTCTAACACAAGGGCCCCGGGCTCTAAAACAGGGGCTACGAGCTCCAACACTAGGGCTCCGGGCTCCACTCATAGGAATCAGGGCTGTACATATATGGCTCCGGGCTCTCAGAGAGCTGGGGATCCCGTGTTATTACCCCCTGGTAATGATATTTCAACGTTTTCCTTTGTCATAGGCCTAGTTTTTTCTTAATAAGCAGCTAAGTGGTACAGAAAAATATGAACTCATGAAAAAAGTGCACTTACCGGATTTTTTATTTATTTTCCTTCTACCAAATGCATACATTCTTGAAGAAATAGATCATCCCTGCACAGCTGGTATGACTGCGCTTTTCACCACAGTTTGATGCAGAATTTTGTATATATTTTGAACTTACACTGATAGCTGGAGGGAACTCGTAAAAGATTATATAATATTTTTTTTTGATGTTGTGCCCCCCCCCCCCCTCATGAGCAGCACTCTGGGTTCGCCCCTGTTTAAGCAGGTTTGTGATTTGATTCACATAGAACTTAAGTAAGTAAACACGAAAAAGTCGGAATATAGTGTAAGTAAACGCAAATACGGGTTCTTCTCCATTAGTCCAACAAGACGTGTTTTTGTACATGTAGATCTTAATGTAACCAATGAGGATTTTTGAAAAGAAAATCTTGATCGAAATTAAATAGAACATTTCCGCGTATTTATCAGATATATATTTTGAATCTAGTTGTACTTGAAGGAAATATAAATTACGATGTTGCCAGCTTCTACAACATGTACAACATATACATTACTGTGGTTGGTATAAACGCCCCAGTAAAGCACGGGTCATGTGATTTTCAGGGGTGGGCTGTGATTTCTGGTCCCGGTCCATGCTAAGAAAATCTTTGACACCAGCACCTTTGATAAAAAAATAATCAAGCCCTCACGCTATTCATTAGAAAAAAAACTTGCCCAACAAGCAACAAATTTCCTATCATTCGGTACAAAACGTTTTCAAACTAGGGTGAAAATCCCAGCAACCCCCCTCAGAAAATCAAAGAGATCCGTGCCTAACGAAGGTATCACAACATTAGATGCGAACAAAACTATTTCGCTTAATCGGACAATCAGTTCGCAGTGAAATGTAGTAAACATACATTTCCCTCGGGACGTTTTTAAACTTTAAATTGGAGAAAACAATAGAGGGGAAGCCGTGGCATCTTTAAAAAGAATCCACAGTTAATTCCAATAGAATGACGTCACAACAATGGTTTAATTAATTTGAAATACAACCATGAT
>MJUU01038909.1:0-11478 GCA_002080025.1 Modiolus philippinarum | reverse complement strand
TGTTTTTTTTTTTTTTTTTTTTTTTTTTTTTTTTCTATTGTGATTCAATTTTCAAAGGAAAAAAATTACCTTTAGCCTGCGCAATTCAATAGAAAAAAGCCCTAATGTTAAAATAACCCATCAAAGATGTCAAAAAAGTAAAACACATAACCTTTTTTGGTGCCTACAATGACATCAATGTCAGAAATTTTTATTTATGTTCCATTCTATCCATTATGTTACCATTTCGCGTAACACGATAAAGTCGGTGCTTTCTCAGCTACTCTACTTGCATTTCTACAACAAAAGACACTCATGTTTGGTATAACATATAGCGGTGAAATAAGCATGCCAGAATTTTTTACGCACAACAGCTTAAATTTTTGTGTCTATCGCTGTTACTGTGAGCCGATCTATTTTTATAACTCTAGTTCATAAATGACTATGGATGTCACATGGTGTATATTCCAGTTGTACATAGTTTTACATCTTATTGAATGAAATCATTCCCGTTTTCTAAATAGTTACTCTTTCAACGTGTGAAATTATCAATGAAGGGTATGGACTTAATGCACATGAGTCAAATTCTCTACAAATACATGAATACACCAAGCAATGGAACAACGCTTTTATTGTTGTTCTTCATATTGAAAACCTAATGTTCAGAAACTTTAGACATATGTTAGATCGTTCCATAAATGAATTAAGCCCTTAAACAGATAATTCCTACACTCATTTTGCCGTAAAATAATATGTTTCGCTTCACTGGCAGCTGGAAAAATGTTATGTACATTAGTGTACATTTATCCATAAGAAAATCCTGCTTTAAGTTTGAGAGAAAATTTGACCTCAAATTCTTTTTTTTTCATGTATGTCATTTTCTGACTAATTGTTATATCATACATATTGCATAATATCTTTACATCAATAATAAGAACGTTTGATTCTCTTTCCTGTCATGCTTTAAACGATCTTTTGTAACTTATTTTTGATAAACTATTTAATCTGAATAAACTACATGATTCCTTTAAACTTGCTTTATCATTTAACGTTAGTTTCTTAAAACAAATACTTTGTATGTATTTTTAAGTCTTAATAAATTAAATAAAGTTCATACTTATCCATGGTATCGAGTCTGCAGATGGTGGCAATTTATCTGCAACTAACAGTTTATGATTTTAGAATTCCCCCTTTCCTCGTTCTTGCTTCGGTATTCGTTTGCCGATGTATTGAAACATGGACAGAAGAACCGTAATAACCAACGAAACATTTTCCCCTGAATCAACGGAAAAAAAAATATCCTAGAATGGCCTATAGTCTAATGATTACAAATGTTGAGATAAAATTAATTACGTAATATACTGGTTTCCGTTCCAAATAAACATTGAATCTGGGTCAGGTTCTGGACAGCAGCCTTGGTAACAACATGTCTAGACACAGGAACTTGTGGATCGAATTAGCCATTCAACATTACTTTTCATTTGAGAAAGATCACCACCAGAAATGAGTCTGATTTACAACGATTTATAATTACAAAAAGTTTAAGAGTTTTTTTTAAACATAGTGCTATTCTGTCTGGTCAATGTGTCTCTACCGAAGCAAGAAGGGGGAAAAGGGGAATTATAAAATAAAAAATCCAAAATCATGGCAAACCATATCCAACACGAATTAAAACAGTATGACAACGACAAACAAATAAACAAAAACGAACAAGAACGCCACATCAATGTGAACCCCTATAAAAACTGAACTATCATCAGGTGCTCAGGAAGGGTAAGCATGATCTGCTCCACGCATGGCACCCGTCACACAGCCAGTAAAATATGATGTAGCTTTAATGCTGATGTTGAACCATAGTTTGAAAAGCATTTTTTGAAATATAGATGATGCCGTTTATGGAAGTTTATTATCTAAGATTTGATGCAAGATATGGTTTTCTTTAAAGATTAATTTAATAATTTACTAGATGCACATTAATGAATTGCTTTTTTTTCATGTCGAAACTTGTCATAATTTCAAATAAGGGCACACAATTACCGACCAGAATTGTCAAGGGCCGAAATCTAAAAGGCAAAATGACAAATCAGCTTCATAACCACCGTAGAATTGTCAATCGAAATGGTACTGACTTGGCACAGGAATTTCAAAAGAAATGGTAGGCTAAACCGGTTTCAAGGCGCGCATTCCCAAACCCCCCTTTTCCATTGCGGTAGTGTCCGGTAGCAACTCCTCAGCGATTCCTAATGAAAGGTTGAAGACAGTGAAAGAAAATGTCCATCCCAGTACTAGTTAAACAATTGAATCGTGATGAACAATTCGAAGCGAAATTTCAAAATTTCCACATGGGACTGATATATATTAACTTTTTAATAATGTAATCCGACGGATTTTTTTTTTGAAGTGTTGATTAATAAGGCAGATATCTATGTCCAATGAGAAAATCTGCATAATTGGTGCTAGCTCTCGCGTAACGAATCAACTGTTAAATATACACTCCGTAAGCAGAAGTTAGAATATTGATGTCAATGTAAGGGAAATTGATAATTTTGAAATTAAAGTCTTTCCGTTTGTCGTACAGTTTAGTACTGAGATGACCATTGTCGTCAAATTCGAGATATAAGTCCAAAAATATGTAGACCTACTGGTGTCTGTAGTTTCTGTTCTAGAGAATATGTCAGTGGGGTCCATTTAGCGAAGAATGCGTTATTAATGGAAAACACATCATCAATGTTTCTTTAAGTGATATTGAAGGATTTAGCATTTTTAATTATGTGAACTTTGATCCACGAAGAAATTCAGCCTCGTAAAAATATGAACACAAGTCTGCGAGTAGGGGAGCACAATTAGTGTCCACTGGTATACCAACTTGCTGTTGATAAATAGCATCTCCAAATGTGACAAATACATGTCAATAGGAACATTAAGCATACTGCACACTTGTTTTTCATCGTAGCATTCTTTTCCCTGCAAACTGATCTTATAAATTATTTCTTCGCTTCATTTGAATAAAATAAACAATGATTAAAGGATCAACTGGTTCATAATCAAACTTTTATATCATTCGGTTTGACCGTATGTATATAGAATTGAACGCATCGTTTTACCCTTCAAATTGAGAAACTAAATGAGGTATATTTATACTATATATTGTATTACAAAAAAAACAGTAAAACATTTTAAAGAAATGGTGAGAATTGAGTAGACATTACCTAGCATATAACGTCAGATACGTGTATTGGTATTATAATGTTGTCTGTATTATCTTAGTCACTTGTAATCCATTTCTGCAAAATGCGTTGTAAAAATCTATAAATGCATACATATTATCGTATGATGGTACAACTTCTTCGGTTGAATGAGCTTCATCAATACGAGTCGCGGTAGCGACGAATAGTGATGCAAATCATTCAACTGACGAGACCTGATGCAATTATGTTGTACCATCACTGCTTTGTTAATGATATATTTATCTAACATATATACAATATTTAGTACCAAAATTAATAATTTATTAACGCTACACATAGTTTTTGTAGAGGAACTTCTTGGTGCAAGCCATGACGTCTTGCTTTTGTAGACATTGATACACGAGCGACGTCGCGTATTTCTTTTATCACCACAATGTGCTGATACAACTTCTGTGTCAGACACATTGTACTAGGTGGTATTTCATAGAGAAACAATTGCAATGTTAGATAAAATTTTACAGGGGTTGGATTTTTCTTTGATGAAAGGCAATGTACCTAAAAAATAAACCAAATTCAGCATTGAAGATCTGCCGAGTTTTATACACATATGCATAATGAATACGCCATAGTGAATTTTAATTTATTTTTTCGTTCTGAACGCTCTTGTTTTCGACATGAATAGTGAAAATGACCGACTTCGTTTTTTTACCATATTTGCTCAATGTTATATTCAATATCGACACTGATCTCTTCGCTCAATAAGTCGAAAGGCACATTGATAGTAAAATAGGAAATTGACGATAGATATATATATTATATTAGTGCAAAATAGTACAAATAAATGTCCAATACCGAAAAATGGATTATATATTATAAAAAGGGGGAGAGACCATAGGGGCCCAATATAGGGTCCTGTCCTCATGTCGAGATGCACATTGATAGTAAAATAGGAAATTGACGATAGATATATGTTATATTAGTGCAAAATAGTACAAATAAATGGCAAATATATTTAAGATTGGAGTAAATATTATAAAAAGGGAAGGGACCATAGGAGCCCAATACAGGGCCCTGTCCTCAAGCACCTATGGCTTGGGAATGTAATAAAGTTTTTATCTGTCCTTAATAAGTAACGATTTCCGTTCAGTATATTTCCAGAATATCGCTATTTCGCTATTTCATAAAGATATCGGGAACAAATTTTGATATGATTTTTGGGGGTTTTTATAGTTGAGTTGTCTAAATGTGGAATTCACAAATAACAAAAATACCTCTATATTTTATTGGAACAAATTATATGAAAAACATTTTAATTTCGTGAAATTCGGACAAGAAAAATGGGTTCCAGACGAAATATATAACAGAGATCGTTTTGGTATGTAATACATGTAGGCAAGTAAATTGTGTTTTTGGAGGCCTTTCAAGCATTTTTTCGAAGAAAACGTAGAAAGTACTGTAACATGTCAATAATGTACGAAACAAGATGACTTAAATTTCCTAATTTCAATATAAATGTGAGTTTCGGTACTTCAAAGAGAAAATGCAATTAATTATAAATCTATTTATATTGGCATTGTGGTTTTTAACTGAATTATTTCTTTCAAATATTATATTTTTGTGTTTTTGTTGTTCTTTTTTATCACTATAACACTAATAATTTTCAACGTATGGTCGTGAATGAACGTGTGACTGAACCATCTGTAACAGCATGGCGGAATCTTTTGAGGATTGAATTTTACAAAGATATCCTTTAATGGTTGTTTTGTCGACTTGCATTTCAGAAAATTCTGAGCTTTTAAGGTGCACGAATACCTTAGTCATAACTAAATGAAAAACAACAGCTGCGCCAAGAGATATGATATGCCCATCATCAACCCTTCAAAGTTGAGATTCAGGCAAGGTGTTTCTGAGAAATCACATATTGAAAAACTATAAACCATATATATGTGATATCCAATAGTTGTCTCGCGTTGGTCGAATTTTCGCAATAGTTGCTTAGTTGATGTTACTATGCAAAGTTTAAACTAAATTGACCCAATGGCTGTTGAAGCATGACGTATCAAAATTGCCTTAAATTTACTTATAAAGATAATTTACTCTTGCTAGAAAAATGTCACTTATCAGATCATCATACATCATATCAAAGAGCTATTTAAGTTTGAAGTACATTGATAAAAGTGTTTTCTAGCTAGTAAAAGCGCAACAAGTGAAAAATTGCCTTAAATTTCATTGTTTATTTAATGGTAAATATTACGAAAGCTCATTCGTTTCAGTTCATCCAAGGAAGGTTTCCCACAGATAACTATAATACATAATGAACGGAAATAGACCACACCTACTAGAATTACTCCCCTACCTATGTATTCTTAATCTTTACATTTAGATCATATTGGTTATTTGTTCTCTGTCACTTTTTAAACATCTTTTGAGTTTATGGTCTACCAAACATTTAGATTTTATCTGCACTGATGAGACATAAGTTGTCGAAATGCGCATATGCAGAAATTAAATTCACAGAAGCTTCGGTATTTAGTTATTTGTTACCACTGGGTCGATGTCACTACTGGTGGACTGTTAGTCACCGAGGGTATTCACCAGCCCAGTAGTCAGTACTTCGGTGCTGATCCGAAAGCCGCCTCTGTTTGGAACCTCACAATATCTAAATTTTTGTAAATTTTGTTGAAAGAGTATCTCCCTCATGCAAACCTCTGTCCTTAGCTGACGTTGGCTTTACATAAATATCATATTGATTATTTGTTTTTCATCAGTTTCAAACATCTTTTGAGTTTATGGTCTACCAAACGTTTAAATTTTATCTGCGCTGATGAGACATAAGTTGTCGAAATGGGCATATGTAGAAATTAAATTTTAGTAGCTTCTGTATTTAGTTATTTGTTACCACTGGGTCAATACCACTGCTGGTGGACTGTTAGTCCCTGAGGGTATTCACCAGCCCAGTGGTTAGAACTTCAGTGCTGGCCCGAGAGCCGCCTCTATTTGGAACCTTACAATATCTAATTTTTTGTAAATTTTGTTGAAAACTAAGGAGTATCTCCCTCATCCAAAGCTCTGTCCTCAGCTGATTTTGGATTTACATTTAGAACATATTGGTCATTTGTTTTCTATCAGTTTTTAAGCATCTTTTGAGTTTATGGTCTACCAAACGTTTAGATTTTATCTGCACTGATGATACATAAGTTGTCAAAATGCGCATATGCAGAAATTAATTTCACAGTAGCTTCGGTATTTAGTTATTTGCTATGCTGGTGGGTAATTTTATGTAATTTTACAGAATCAAAACACCAGTGAACAGAAAAAACTAATGGCTCGCTAGGCTGATACTGAATCAAACAAAGCTTAAATAAGATTTAAATAGGTTTTTCGCAAGGAGTTCAATTTCAAGCATGTATCCCTCTGGCAGCCATGTTTTTCATCTGACCTGGACGAAAAAATCAATTTCTAAAAAGAACCTTCCTGTAGCTTTGTTAAATTTTCTTCGTTTGTTCTAATTCTAAATAAAATTAAACCTAAAGACATGCATATTTAGTCAGTACTTCGGTGCTGACCTGAAAGCCGCCTCTATTTGGAACCTTACAATAATATCTAAATTTCTTGTAAATTTTGTTGAAAACTAAGGAGTATCTCCCTCATGCAAAGCCATGGCCTAAGCTGATTTTGGCTTAACATTTAGATCATATTGGTTATTTGTTCTCTATCAGTTTTTAAACATCTTTTGAGTTTATGGTCTACCAAACCTTTAGATTTTATCTGCATTGATGGGACATAAGTTGTCGAAATGCGCATATGCAGACATTAGATTTAAAGTAGCTTCTGTATTAGTTATTTGTCACCACTGGGTCGATGCCACTCCTGGTGGACTGTTAGTCCCCGAGGGCATTTACCAGCCCAGTAGTCAGTACTTCGGTGCTGACCCGAAAGCACCGAAGTATTTGGAACCTTACAATATCTAATTTTTTGTAAATTTTGTTGAAAGAGTATCTTCCTCATGCAAAGATCTGTCCTTAGCAGATTTTGGCTTTACATTTAGATCATATTGGTTATTTGTTCTCTATCAGTTTTTGAACATCTTTTGAGTTTATGGTCTACCAAACGTTTAGATTTCATCTGCACTGATGAGACACAAGTTGTCGAAATGCGCATATGCAGAAATTAAATTCACAGTAGCTTCTGTATCTAGTTATTTGTTATGCAGGCGGGTAATTTTATGTCATTTTTACAAAAACAAAACACAAGTGAGCAGAAAAAAAACTAATGGCTCGCTAGGCTGATACTGCATCGCTCACAAAACTTACAGTTTTTCGCAATGAGTTGAATTTCAAGCATATATCCTCTGGCATCCATGTTTTTTATCTGACCTTGACGAAAAAATTAATTTCTAAAAAGAACCTGCCTGTAGCTTGATTGAATTTGCCTCGTTTCTTCTAATTCTAAAATATGATTTAACCTCAAGACATAAATATTAGTTAGTACTTCGGTGCTGACCCGAAAGCTGCTTCTATTTGGAACCTTACAATATCTAATTTTTGTAAATTTTGTTGAAAACTAAGGAGTATCTCCCTCATGCAAAACTCTGTACTTAGTTGATTTTGGCTTTACATTTAGATCATATTGGTTATTTGTTCTCTATCAGTTTTTAAACATCTTTTGAGTTTATTGTGTACCAAATGTTTAGATTTTATCTGCACTGATGAGACATAAGTTGTCGAAATGCGCATATGTAGAAATTAAATTCACAGTAGCTTCGGTATTTAGTTATTTTTTTACCACTGGGTCGATGCCACTCCTGGTGGACTGTTAGTCCCCGAGAGTATTCACCAGCCAAGTAGTCAGTACTTCGGTGCTGACCCGAAAGCCGCCTCTATTTGGAACTTTAAAATATCGAAATTTTTGAAGATTTTGTTGAATACTAAGGAGTATCTCCCTCATTCAAAGCTCTGTCCTTAGCTGATTTTGACTTTACATTTTAGATCATATTGGTTATTTGTTCTCTATCAGTTTTTGAACATCTTTTGAGATTATGGTCTACCAAACGTTAAGATTTTATCTGCACTGATGAGACATAAGATGTCGAAATGCGCATATGTAGAAATTAAATTTACAGTAGCTTCGGTATTTAGTTATTTGTTATGCTGGTGGGTAATTTTATGTCATTTTTACAGAAACAAAACAAAAGTGAGCAGAAAAAAAACTAATGGCTCGCTAGGCTGATACTGCATCGCTCACAAAATTTAAACAAGATGTAAACAGGTTTTTCGCAAGGAGTTCAATTTTTTTAGGATGTATCCCTCTGGCGGCCATGTTTTTCATCTGACCCTGACGAAATAATTAATTTCTAAAAGGAACATTCCTGTAGATTGGTTGAATATGCTTCGATTGTTCTAATTTTAATTTTACCTCAAGACCTATTGTTAAATCATGTGTCCCGATAATCGCAGTGCTTTGAAATGAGCATTTTTAACAACCTTTGAGCCTAAACTATGTTCAATAGGGTCTACGCACCTAGGTTAAATAATCCAACATATGTTGAGAAAAGTTATCGTAAACTGGCAACCGCATCACAAATGTCAAGTACAGAAACATATCAAGAATCCTTAGACAGCAAAGATTTGATATAGGGTACCGAGGGATTAGACGAAGATTGCCGAATGTAAGCTTTTAGATCCATTGACTGAAAGCTTGCTAAAGCTAATGGAATATAAACTTATAAAGTTTTTCGTCATGTTCATATTCGAATCAAAAGCTTGATTTGAATATCTTCATTCAGTCTGTTCATAGTCACAACTCGTCTAAAAGACCAAATATATTCAAGGGCATGACTCAAAACCTATATTTGATAATTATCACAAAAAATATAATATTTAAATAAAAACTTTAAATTCTGGTTATTTAGGATAGAAATCACTGACAATTATTGAGTTCTAAATTGCGATCGACATGTCATGCATTCATTGTAAGATGGTGAAATTAAATGCCTTTTAATCAGTAAGACATTTAAAAGGTGTTATCTAGAATCATTTTTAATATTTATTTAAACCTAGTATACAACCTACCTGAGCGACGACTTGTCTTGTGGCAATTCCCATCGTTGTGTTAATTCTGTTTATTCCATTACATTTCGGACGTAGTGTGCTGTCATAACTTTGAAAAATTACGTCTGAAATGTTCATTGAGAATATTTCACTCCTTGCACCTACAACAAAAATAGGTCCTTACATGTAAAGGGCAGATCAAGGATTATTACATGTCTCCAATGTCTACAAATTGCCGAATGTCTTAAACTAAAACTCCCAGAAGAAATATTGTCACAAATAACAATTTAGAATAATTTAGAATAACTGATCATTGTTTGAAAATAGAAACAGAACAAAACAAAAATAAAATTGAAGATGAAGCTCATTTCTCTTTAGCCTGTGTGAAATTAGAATATATATAAAATTGAAACTCAAATTAATTATGCTAAAAATTTAGATGCCAATCAAATTATGATTTTTTGGAACAAATACTAAACCCACAAAATAGAGCTTAAGCCATACAAGTTTCAAAATTTATGTCAGATGCTCTTAATATTAGAAATATATGTACATTTGCGCAAATTTACCTAAAAAACAGAAGGACATTTGCGCAAATGAAAAGTGGACGGTTGCGCAAATGATTTTTAGTTAGCTGTTGTTAGTTAAAAACGTGTTTGTGCAAGTTACTTTTATAAAGCAAGTATTGAAATTTATGTAAAAGATTTGTTTTTAGACAATTTTTTGAGCAACAGACTGTTAGCTTCATCAAAATAAAATACATAAATGATCCTGGAATTGAAAAGGAAAAAGCTAAAAGTCTTTGTAGAAACCTGAAGCAAATACAGCAATGATGAAATTTCACGACTGTGCCTCTTAATTACCACCTTAGGTCACATATGCAAAGGTAGAAGAGACTTGTTAATAGATTTTTGAATAGTTATATGCAAGTTTTACGTCTTAGAATTAGTACCTTATATTTTAGCGACTTAATAAATATTAACGAACTAAAAACTACATCCTGCTCAGAATTCTACTTTAGCCTCCCTGTGGTGAGCAGGGGCAACGGAAAAAGTCCGGCTAACGCCTACAAAAGAGGATATATGAATAAAAAATATACTGAATAAAGATTTGCGCAACTGGGTAAACATTATTAAAACAGAAGTTAGTTATCGTTTGCGCAAATGTCCACTTTTCCTTTGGTTTACGTTTTTGCGCAAATGTCCATCGCCGATATGTACACAGTTATTATGACTCTCAATTTTCAATTGTTTAAACGTTACTGTTTTGTTTGTAATAAAGATGTAATGAACTGTTTTGTTGTATGAATGCAATATAACATTAAGATTGTGTTTGATTTGTCTTTTTTTTTCAGTTTCGCACTACAGGTTTATCTTGTATATCTATTCTAATGTGGACCTTAGTGAAACTGATATTTTTTTTATAACTGGACAATAAGACTAGGCATTTTTTTACTGGAGTTTTGCCGATGCTTGATTTTTTTTATTTTTGATCGAATGTGATGTAATGTCAGACATAAGCTGCCAGAAGAAGCTGACAATTCTGGTGGGTCATTTACCCGTAGGAGACAAAGTCGCGTGCATCGATCTATCAGGGGTCATCTTCCACTTTAAATCACCATTTCCGAAAGGAATCTTAAAGTGGTGAATATAAGATCGAGAAATCTGAAGCCTGTTGGTCTGTTTCATTTTTGTATCAGATGACTTTTCTTCATTTTCGATGGTTGACCGATTTTTAAGATAATGGATTCTACGATTTGTTTTTATGCTTTATTGCTTCTGCGTAAGAAGTTAAGTATGACAAATATTGGACTGTTAACAAAAATAGAAGAAAAATCTGGAAATACTAGTAGAAGCGTTCAACGGTAAAATTCTTTATTTATTATTCACATTTCATAATTCGTCTAGAAATTAATAAGTTTATTCACTTTAGAATTATAAAACAATTTTTCTTCTCGATTATTTTTTTTTATTACTAAAACGGAGGATTTCAAAGGTTATTCCCGATTATTTTAGAAATATATATCTTTGTGTATATGTTTCACACGGCCACCAATCGATCTAAATCACAGCCAATGCTATGACAAGAAAAAGTTTAGAGGAACATCCGGATATAATTTGGAGGAACCTTGAAAAATTGTAAACAAAGCTCTGTTTTGGTGCCTTGCTATGTTTCAAAGCATATTTTCCCCAGGATGGGAACTTTTGTGAATTTTTTTGAAGATTTGGACTTGATGCACTTTATTTCTTATTCACTGCGAG
>MJUU01038907.1:0-14428 GCA_002080025.1 Modiolus philippinarum | reverse complement strand
AATGTTCTTATAGATCAACAGCCAAGTCACCACTAAAAACTGAATGTTTTTATAGATCAACAGCCTTGTCACCACTAAAAACTGAATGTTCTTATACAGCAACAGCCTTGCCACCACTAAAAACTGAATGTTCTTATAGATCAACAGAAAAGTCACCACTAAAACCGAATGTTCTTTTAGATTAACAGCCGGGTCACCACTAAAAACGGAATGTTCTTATTAATCAACAGCAAAGTCATCACTAAAAACTGAATATTCTTATAGAGCAACAGCCTTGCCACCACTAAAAACTGAATGTTCTTATAGATCAACAGCAGTCATCACTAAAAACTGAATGTTCTTATAGATCACTGCCTAGTCACCACTAAAACTGAATGTTCATAAAGATCAACAGACTTGCCATAACTAAAATCTGAGTGTTCTTATAGATCAACAGCCTAGTCACAACTAAAAACTGAATGTTCTTATAGATCAACAGCCTAGTCACCACTAAAACTGAATGTTCTTATAGATCAACAGCCAAGTCACCACTAAAAAGTTTTATAAAAAATTATATTTGTAATAAACATAGATTATTTAGATATAAAATTAGTAAAAATAAATGTCTGTGATTCCTGTTAAATAATATCTTATGTCAAACACTAGGAACAGTACTTCAATCTATTTGATACAGTGTCATCAATGGGGAAGTTATTGAAGCTTTTTTCCAAAGCACTAAATAGTGGCAAGTCAAAATGATAAAAAATATTTTCTACTAGAAGCCAGACATGGAGGGCATGGTCAGTTAAGGTTGCTGATACTACAAATAACATACTAGTGTATGTATTATTCCCTTGAGCTAAATGCAATCTGAAATTTTTATTGAACCTGCAGGTTGTTTTTTCCTTTGAACGGGAACTATTCTGGCAACATTTATGATACTAGAAAATGTATCCGGACAGAAACACAAAGAAAGAAAAACAAAAACAAAAACCAAACAAAAAGAAAACAAAAAGAAAACAAAACAGATCAAAACAAAAACAAAGGTACAAATAAATTGTAATTATTTAAACAATCACACAAATGATAAGGTGACAACCAAAGTAATGAATTGTACTGTTTTATAAGGAAACCATACGTGCAATATGCATAACTTCTATTTTCTTTATTTATAACTTGTTGCAAGGGTAAAACAACGGCACATAAGGTGATGACACGTTTGAAACCGGCAACTTATCTCCCTTACCAATGCAGTACTTCTTATTTCTATAATATCTGTCATGTCTTTTTTTCTCAATGGTTTCTCTACGGATATCATTGTCATCGATCACTTATTTGCTTAAATTAGTTTATGACATCGAATACGCTTACCGTTATGCAACTTTATCGTTGTGACGTAATGAAAAAGGTGATCATTCATGATAACGTGACGATCAAAGAAAGAATTCATTTGAATCTGCAGAAAACAGGGATGATATATTTTTGTCCAAAATGTCTTGACAATAATTAGAGAAACATATTATTCAACTGTATCTCGTGAGAAATGAAATTTCTACTCTCTTGATAGCTAAATTTTGCCTATCGTTTAAAATATATCAAAATTTAACTGTCGCTAGTTTAGAAATGGCATTTCTTACTCGATGAAGTTGTGGGATCAATATTTGTTTACAAGTATATTAAAGAGGTTAAGGGAAAGCGGACATCCACAAGGGCAAAACTTTGTTCTTTCTTGTCTGTTGGTTAATACGCATGCTACACATATCTTATTACAGTCTGAAATCCGGTGGTATTTAAACAATAGAAAATAAGCTCTCGTTTAGAAAAGATCAAAGTGTCGATTGCAACGCGTAACTCGCTGTCATGGCCTGATAAAAGTTACTTATAACATGAAATTTTATACTCTGTTATGTTCATGTGACGTATCTTGGTATTTTTAAAATTTTTTGATATTTCTCGCATATTTTTTACTGAAAAATGAGATTTACCGGAATATACATGGCTCCAAAGAGTTTTGGATCTAGGCATTTCTTTATAGAGAAAATTTCCAGGAAAAATATGATAAAAAAATATGTTAAAAAATCTATATGTACATATGATCTTGTCTAGGTACATGCATTTTAACGCCCTATTGCAATTGATTTTGACCAATGTGTCCATTGATTATTTTCATCACGACAGTAAATTATGTAAGAAATTCGCATATTACCTCTTCTTGGTGGCAAGTTTAATCACTTTTTAACTATAAAGTAAAGATCTGGGAATTGAATGACGCTTTCACAAAATATTGTATTTGTTTATTTCTTTTGGAATCTTGACATTTTGTTGATTGTTTATTTTCGTCGCCATGCTGTTAATTTGTTCCGGAAAAGTTATGAGACAAGAAGAGTTTTTCTAGAAGGGAGATAATTGTATACCATCAGATTTCCCGCTGATTATTGTAAACTTTATCGTGGTTTTTTCTCTCTCTTTGGACAAGGGAACCCATTTTTTTCGCGTTGCAAGAATTATCAGTCTTACACAAGGGGGGGGTGAAGACAAGCTACACGCATGTATTCCCGTGATTATTTTTTATAAAAATATACTCGGGTAAGTCTACATAAATTGAAAACTATATCATATGATACAATTAAATCGAATTTCTATTACCATTGAAAGGCAAATTTTGGAATAAAACACGCCATAAATGCATAAATCTTTGGCACCAAAATAACTCCGGACTCGGACCCGTGTTCCTGGCATTATGACGCCGGGAAAAGTTGAGTAATTTACTATTGTCAACAATTGTGTTTCGACAGTGATTTGTTTTATTTCTTTGGATGATAAGGGGGAGAAAATTAATCAAACACTGGTGAGAGTACCAAACAAAAAAATCAAACCCCTCGGGTAAGATTTTGGCGTCTCAGACTCAGCAAGCTTCATCCAAGTACTTGAAATCTTACCCTTGGGTGTCTGAGATTTTTCTATCTTGCACTCTCTTTGGTGTTATATTCAAATAATCAACCCTACAAGCTTCTATCAGACTGTAGCTGATGGAATCTGTATAAAATATCTGAGTAAAATATCGATGTAAGAAATGAAATCGGATAACCTTATAGATTAATAAATATCACTGAATTTCCAAAAAATCCAACTTGTGGGTATATTTTTGACGTTATCATTCAACCTGAACAAAAAAGTAAATAGTTTTGCTTAAACTAAAAGGAAATAAGCTCTACTTACATCTCTAATTCTAATGCCATGGTAGACCAATATAAAACACTATTGTTTGTATCATCCATGGCCACTTAATGAACCAGGGATGTTTGTAAAGTTATAGTGATTCATACGGAAGTGAGATGACTTTCCACATACCGAAGACGGCTGCATGTAGTAATTGCTGATATTAAAACTTGTTAATATGTCTTCGGTTATTTGAAGTTGAACCTGTCTAATATTATTGGAAGCTATAATATATAGATACCCGTCACAAAAAGTTTGAAATAATTATGAAATAAAAAAAGTGCGTATTAGTTTTTATGCACATAATATCACTTATAATTGACAAGAGCCTCTACAGGGATCCTTGAAGTACCGACTAACACTTTTCTAACTGATAAAAACAGCCTAAACAGGACTCCTTTGCGTACAGACCAATAAATATATGACTAACAACAAGAGGGACCACAACGATCTTTGACGTACCGACTAGCAAATATAATTTTATAATTATCAATGAGCAAATATTTGTGATCTTTGACAAGAGCTTCCACGGGATCTTTGAAGTACCGATTAAAAACATGATTTTACGAATTTGACTACTGACAAGAGCTTCAACTGGGATTCTTGATGTAGCGACTAACAGACATAATTTAACTCATTATCCACCTTATCTGACTGGTGAAAACAGCTTATACTATGATCCTTGACGTACCGACTATGTTTACTGCAGCCTTATCTGACTGGCGACAACAGTTTATGCTGTGAGCATTGACGTCACGACTTTGTTTACTATAACCTTATCTGACTGGTGACAACAGCTTATACTGTGATCCTTGACGTACAGACTATGTGTACGAGCATTTTGATATGTTTGAGTTTTTGCTGTTCTTCCCAAACTTTAATATCTATTTTTAATGACTTAAAAAAACCTCATTTCAAACTTCTATTTGTGCGTTTGGACTGTTATTTAAAGTTGGCATTTACTAAGCACAAACTGACTTAAAATTTGTATCATTGTAATTGTACTTTTTGGACGGACGGTTATGTGCTTACTTACTAAAAAAGACTTTTGACATACATGTAGTTACATAGTTATAGAGACAACAAATCGAGGACTGATTTTTTCATGATTCGTTTTAATTACAGATTTGTTTATCCTCATACTCAAATCAGATCAAAATTACCCCTAAATGTTTACCATGTCTGACAAAAATATTTACGCTTTTTATCTCAACACTACAATTATGCGTACTGCTTTTTTTAAAGCTTTCAAGTTTTGAAAAAAATTCTTCCAGCTTTTTGAATTTTAATTTTTCAAATTTGAAATGTGTTATTTTTAATTTGAAAAACCATTATTCTTAAGCAATTATTCATCTCATTAAACCTTTAAAATAATGTAATTTGAAAAAAAGCTTTTCCCTTATCCCCTTTTCTACTGTTATCGTCACTTGACAATTGTAGAGTGAACTGAGACAAATGTATTTGATTTTTTACATATCTCAAAAAATACTTGCATAAAAGTATTTTTTTTCATAAATTCACACAATTTTCGTTTTGTTAAATTTTCTACTCCTTATCTAAGTATTAGTACTTTTCATATTCTAAGACGTGATTCTTTGACATACTTTCATGTTGTACACATCCAACAGATGGCAAGTGTCTTAGCACGCATCCTTTGCATACGCATGTAGAAATATTCAACATATTCTTAAGTAACATCGTTTTATTATGATTTCGTACGCCAATATTTGCATATGTAATGTAGTGAATTAAGTTAATTTTTTTATGTGTTTTATCGAAAAAGTTGAATCTAGGTCAATGTAGATGTGTCTTGAGTTCATCTAAACTAGTCATTTCACGACATTAATATGAAAAAGAAAGGAAATGGGTTAAATGTCAAGGAGACAACATCCCATATCCAAGTTAAAACGACAAAAAAAAGTTCAGTAGCCGTAATCCCTTTATTATATGTTGCAAAGAAAAAAAGAAAAATGATATTGAAGCTACGCTTACAAGTTTTGAATTATTTCATTTTATAATTTGACATACTCTTTCTCTGTGGTTTTTGCTTAAATCATTTTAAGTGATATCCTATTTTTGTGTGTCTTTCTTTCTTGAACTGATGAATCAGCTTTTTTTAAGTATTATAAATCATTAAGTCTTTTAAAGATAAAACAAAAGTAAAAAATCGCATTTAATGTTTCAATGTAAGAAATTCTTTTTCGTCATAAATGACATAGATGTAATCCAAGGTCACATACAAAGCAGATGTCTTTGCCGGCGCCAGGGTAAGTGACACGGGGATTGCTTTAAAGGTTAACATTTATCATTTACTATGAAAATGAATTATCAAACATACACTCCAATGTATTAATATTCTTACATGGTTTGCGTTAGACAACCCCCATGTAACACGGGGACTGCTTTACGGGCTAAAATTATCATTTTTTATGAAAATAAATGATCAGACTTACAACCCCAATGTACTAATATTCTTACCTGGTTTGCATTAGATAACACCAATATACTAATATTTACCTGGTTTGCGTTATAGAAATCCAATGTGCTAATATTCTTACCTAGTTTGCGTTAGACAACTACCATATGCTAATATTCTTATCTGGATTGCGTTAAACAACCCCTTTGTACTAATATTCTTACCTGGTTTGCGTTAGACAACCCCAATGTACTGATAATCTTACCTGGTTTGTGTTAGACAACCCTAATGTTTTATTATTATTACCTGGTTTGCGTTAGACAACCCCCATGTACTGATGTTCTAACCTGGTTTGCGTTAGACAACTCCAATGTACTGATATTCTTACCTGGTTTGTGTTAGACAACCCCATGTACTATCATTCTTAGCAGGTTTGTGTAAGACAACTCCATGTACTAGTATTCTTACTTGGTTTGCGCTAGTCAACCCTCGTATACTAATATTCTTACTTTATTTGCGTTATACAACCCCATGTACTAATATTCGTACCTGGTCTGCGTTAGACAATACACATTATACTGATATTCTGACCTGGTTTGCGTTAGACAACCCAGATATGCTTATATTCTATTTAGTTTGCGTTAGACAACTACCATATGCTAATATTCTTACTTGGTTTGCGCAAGACAGCCCTATGTACTAATATTCTTACCGTGTTTCCGTTATACAACCCCATGGGACACGGGGACTGCTTTACAGGTGAGCAATTATCATCTTCTATGAAACTAAATTATCAAACTTGCAACTACCATGTGCTAATATTCTCAACTAGTTCCCGTTAGACAACCACCATATACGATTATACAATATACTTATTGCGTAAGACATCCCACTATGTACTAGAATACTTACCTGGTTTACGTTAGACAACCCCCATGTACTAATATTGTTAATTGGTTTGCGTTAGACATCCAAATGTAATAATATTCTTTCCTGGTTTCCCTTAGTCAATCATCATGCACTAATATTCTTATCTAATTTGCGTTAGACAACAACCATGTACTAATATTCTTACCTGGTTTACGTTAGACATTACCAATACACTTATATTTTTACCTGGTTTGCGTTAGACAACCCCATGTGTTAATATTCTTACCTAGTTTGTGTTAGACAGCTACCATATGCTAATATTCTTACCTGCTTTCCGTTAGACAACCCCCATGTGACAAGGGGACTCCTTTACAGGTTAACAATTATCATTTTCTATGAAATAAAATTATCAAACTTGCAACTCCCATGTGCTAATATTCTTACCTAGTTTACGTTAGACAACCCCCATATACTAATATTCTTAACTAGTTAGCGTTAGACAACCCCCATGTTCTAATATTCTTAGATGGATTGAGTTAGACACCCCCATGTACTAATATTCTTACCTGGTTTGCGTTAGACAACTCCCACGTACTAATGTTCTTACCTAATTTGCGTAAGACAACCCCCATGTACTAATGTTCTTACCTATTTGCGTAAGGCAACCCCCATGTACTAATATTCTTACCTGGTTTGCGTTAGGCAACCCCCATATACTAGTATTCTTAACTGGTCTGCGTTAGACAACCCCTCGTACTAATATTTTTACCTGGTTTGCGTTAGACAACCCCCATGTACTAATATTCTTATCTAGTTTGCGTTAGACAACCCCATGTACTAATACTCTGACCTGGTTTGCGTTAGACAACCCCATATACTAATATTCTAACCTGGTATGCGTTAGACAACCCCCATGCACTAATATTCCTACGTCGTTTGCGTTAGTAAATAATCATACAGAGAAGTTTAAATTTGACATGTGTGGTCATTTTTTGATATTCAAACATATTACTTTCTTTCATAATCATATAGACATCTAAGATTGTGGTCTTGGAGTAAGTGGTCTACCTGTATTGGGTTTTATTTGTATGTTCATTATACTGTAGGGAAACGGGATAAAGAAAGGGGAGGTTTGAGTGCCCATGGACCGGTTTGACCCTGCCGTTTGCTGTTGCTAGAGCAGGTACCAAGTCCTGCTGTCCCGAGTTCCTATCGTTGTCTGTGTTTGTCTTTTGTCATATAATTGTTTTTCTTGTGTGGTTCCCTGGTCGATTGTGGCATGTGATTGTGGTGTTCGACCATTGTGGGTGTTTCATGTTATCTCTTTCTCATTAATCTAAGAGTATATGTGTAAAAAATTGTGTCAGTACTGATATTTGTCAGTTTATGTGTAGTTCCATGGCAGATTGTGGCATGTAATTTTAATTTTCAGCCATTGTAGGTGTTACATGTTATTCATTTTCTCCATATCCCTTCATTGCTTATATTGCTGCAATCAAAATACATTGATGAACCAAAAATAATATGGTCTCAAACTTTCTAATTTTCGTTATGGTTTCCATGGAAACGGTAGTTAGTTTGAAATTTCCAATGCTGTGGAACCCTTTCTTATATGGCACTCATCTTTCCTATGAAGTTTTATTGAGTTAGTTTTTAAAGTTTTTGAGAACATTGAAGAAAGTAGCGAACAGCATTCACAATTTCATTATCCCATAGATTAACATTTTTGACCCCAACCATATATGAGCCCCCAAATACTACCATAATGCACCCCCTTGAAAATTGTTTTGGTGAATGCACATTTAGATATATGGTGCTAATATCCTACAAAGTTTGAAAGCTCTAGGCCTTATGGTCTTTGAGTTCTGTCTCGGACAAGTTCAAGGTAACGAGAGTAAAAAAAAGATAGAAGACTTTTAATAATAACTAGTATTGATTGTATTTGGATGCAAACACAAGAAGTCTGCCAAACGAACCCCCATATCAGAATTGATAGGCTTTAGAGGAGATTCACTGATTTAGACCATCTTCCTGTCAAATTTCATTCAATTTTTAGCACTATAATTTTTTTTGGCGTTTCCATAGCATCGTTTGCTTTTTTGAAGTCTTAGAGTCCAGAAGTCAATTCAAAAGATGTTAGGAAACCTTCCTGCAAATTTTATCCAATTTTGAGCACTTTTATTACCCGCCATTTTTTACCGCTTCTAAGGCAAGGGTCACCATTTTCAAGTCTTGGAGACCAGAAGTCATTTCTACATATGTTAGGTAACCTTCTTTTAAAGTTTTATCCAATTCTGAGCTCTTTGACTTTCCCAACTTTTTTCCGCCTCTATGGCAACGGCGGCCAATCTTGAAAATTCCAAGACAAGAAAAAAATGTAGGCATTAGTATCTATCATCCTATTAAGTTGACAATGAAAAACATTTTAATAGTCAGTTTTCGCATAGAGTTATTATGGAAGACCCCAACCCTTTTTAAGCCTCCCCCAAAATGTACCCTTAATGGACCGCCTTGGAAAAAATTTTCGCTTCTCGCATATGTCATCATCCTACAAAGTTTGAAAGTCCTAGGTCTTATGGTCTCTGAGATGTATACTTCGATGCACGGAAAAAAAGATTGTGAAACTTAAAAAAAAACGCACCAAAAAAAACAAAAAAACAAAAAAATTAGTATCCCGACCTCGCTTGGGAGACTTAATAAAGAAGAAAACGAGTTTAACCCCACCTCAATTTTTGCGCCTGTCCCATGTCAGGAATATGTTGGTCATTTGCTTGTCCTTGTCTTCTTTTTTTTTTAAATACCAGAGGCAATGTAAAGTTATTCGGGGGTAATTCTAATATTTAGAAAAACTGTCAATATATGTAAATGCCGAAATTTTGTTATGTTTGCTTTTCTTGGAACTGGCAATGTTTAGTCCATATCAATCTTTCCGAAAAAGACACATGACAACAAAAGATTTAAAAGTACATATCAATAACAGGAATAAAATTCACGTTTGGTAAATCAAATAATTTATTCGAGATTTTCATGAAAGTAAATAATTTTATAAGCAAAATTGCACCCAACCCCCAAAAATCAAATGGTCGACCCCTAACAGGTTAACTGCGAAGTCACAAAAGAAAAAAGAACTAAAGGGAGACGGTAAAATTTTAGGCACACTTTTTTGTGTTTCTTGTGTAGCTATGCCATTTTTTGCAGTTTTTTCCATACATGTGGTTAAGTCATTTAATTTTACGGTCTTCTCGAATTGTTCGTTTAATATCATGTATAACAGAAAAGATCAATAAATCAAATGCTGGCATGCTGTCAATCTTGTTTATGGAATTTTTAATACAAGGGATTATTACATGCGGACAAAGGTAGGTCTTTGTTCATTTTTTACAAGGCCTTGAAAATTTATCACAAGTTAATTGTCTATAGTCAACAACAATATAACAGATAGCTTCATTATGTATGGGTTTTGAGGGTTTATGTTTACACTTTTCATAGATATATTCTAGAGGGTACTTCTATAACTTCTTTTACAGAAACTCATAAATTTTGCAGATGTAGAGCGGCATTCTTAAATCGAAAATTGTCACTTTTTCAAACATTCTATCAATTTGCAATACGGAACTGTTGAGATAGGGACTCTTTGTAGATGAAGGCAATGGCGGATTCAGCCTTTAAAAAGGGGATTCAAATAGGGGGACTGAAGTCGATTTTGTTAGTTTTAATCGTATTTTGCCTACATTCTACACGAAATTTTTAATTAAGATAAAGGAGGTACCACATCTACCCAACTAGATCCGCGAATGCAAAGGCATTAAATTAGTGCCTCATTACCAGTAATGTATGTTTGACCCATTAGATAAATAAATGCCGACATATCTCCTTAACAACTTGTTAAAATTAATACCCTTACAGTATACCAAACTAGTAGCATTTGCAAAATGACATATTTTTAGGTATTTTGCATGTTTTAATAATATTTAAAAAAGGGGTCTAAACCCAAGACACCCACCCTGGTCGATCAGAATACATGTACTGACAACTTTTGTCTATTTTATACAAAGCAATGTTTTTACAAAATTTATTTTTCAATTAATATGCATTTTCAGAGGATTGGTTGGTTCTATATTTTGCCTAACACTATTGAAAATAATAATTATTATTCCATCCAGAACACGGGCGGTAGGAAATTAGTGCTGATTTTATAAATTTCACACATCATTTCATACTTTATTTGACAAAGTGCACTTTCGGGTTATAAGTGTACATTGGTAGTCAAGTGTTTTCTCTCTATGCTCAGAACCTTTTCAGGGACCAGGTATTAGCTGATGTATTGTAACAGTTTATCCACTAGCAGCTCTAAATATACGTCCTTGTTTTGAGGAAATATTTTGTTTATCAACCCTGCTGAATAAGCTCATCCCGTGTAATGTAAGGATAAGAGTAATTTTATTTCACGAATTCAACACCAATATATTATGTATTAGACGAGTGTTGGATGGGGTACATGCTTGTTTTGAAAATTAAAATGTTTATAATGTTACAAACGTTTATTCAAAAAGATTCTATAATTCTGTTTTTGTGATTCAGTAAATAAATAATACTGTAACTTCCTGTGATGCAGTGATCGAGTAAACTGAAAAATAACAAAACGTTACTTTCAGTTATTCAGTATCTGCTTGGGGAATAACACTGGCTCTGGGCTCCAATTTCCTTTAATTTGAACATGAGACTACGAGCTCCAAACATGAACTCCGGGCTCCAACATAAGGACCCCAGTATCTACTCACAGGGCACCAGGCTTCACGAATAGGGCTCCGGGTTCAACTCACTGGGCTCCAGGCTCAGCATGGACACCGAGCAGTCACAGAGCTTTGGAGTCCGTGTTTTTACCCCAATCAATGGTTTAGTTAACAGTTAGCAAATTGACTTATTTTCTCTGTTAAATACTGACTATCAGCTCATTTTTACTAGCATTAGTATTTCAACAGAATATTCTAAATGCCAAAGAATACAAAATATTTCTTCAATTAAACACATAATATTTCGTCATTTTATCTTTGTAATTTTTCTCGGTCCTTGAAATATAGTGTATGTTTTTGATAAAAAAAATTACTAAAATGATCTCTTTTTGTTTGTTTTCGAAATTATTATGATCTATGAGCGTGTCGCACATACATGTATATTACATGGAATAATCATTCATGTAACGATCACGGGTGACTGGAGGTCCAGACAGGTCATTTTGAAAGGTGTACACAATTTTTAAGAATAAATAATTTCTTTGATCTAAATAAAGACTAGAATTTGATAAATTTAGTGAATTCCTAAAACCCATGCATCAAAGAATTCAGTTATAGCAACTTTACAATATTAAACATTCTGTTACGATTTTGTTATTCTGATGATTTTTTTTTTTTTTTTTTGCTTTTTTCCCCTACAATTTATCTATAGATTATGAATAAAATTAAGGTAAAAAGTACAATTACAGGTTATCAACAAACAGATACGAGTAAGAGACCTATACAAAACATGATTTATAAAATCTATATCGCTGTACACGCAGAAATTTCCTTAAAACATCGTTTAAAGATGATATTGTAGAATAATTTAATTCCCTTCGCTAATAATAATTTCATAGGTTTTATAGTTTATTCGAAATTACTAGTGAAATATGCTTTATTTGTGAATGTGTGTGGGGAAGCTGTCAGACGGGGTATGAATTCTATCAGGTGTGCTTGTTTAAATTCGGAACTTATATATTTATTCGTCCCAGTTTGAATATATCAAACTTCTCCAAACCTATTTGTATTATGTGTCTTTATTAATATAAACGAGGAACAGAACTAGTAAATATTGTCACGAATTCCAGTATTTCTATTCTTCAGTTAAATCACTAAGATTCGCTAACGATTGGAAAGGAAAACTAAGAGCTTGCATTTGTTTGTAAAAAAAAATTACAAATACGATCAAATCTACTACCAAACCAACAACAATTTTAGAATATTTGTCCATATCTGTGAACGATGGTGACAGTCGATGTCAGACAAGGTCAAGACAGAGAACATTTGCCACTGCTGGTGGACTGTTAGTCCCCTTGGGTATTCACCAGCCCAGTAGTCAGTACTTCGCTGCTGACCCGAAAGCCGATTCTATTTGAAACCTTACAATATCTAAATTGTTGTAAATTTTGTTGAAAACTAAGGAGTATCTCCCTCATCCAAAGCTCTGTCCTTAGCTGATTTTGGCTTTACTTTTAGGTAATATTGGTTATTTGTTCTTTATCAGTTTCTACACATTTTGTAGTTTATGGTCTTCCAAACGTTCAGATTTTATCTGCACTGAAGAGACATAAGTTGTCGAAATGCGCATATGTAGAAATTAAATTCACAGCAACTTCGGTATTTAGTTATTTGTTACCACTGGGTCGATACCACTGCTGGTGGACTGTTAGTCCCCGAGGGTATTCACAAGGCCAGTAGTCAGTACTTCGTAGCTGACCCGAAAGCCGATTCTATTTTAAACCTTGCAATATCTAAATTGTTGTAAATTTTGTTGAAAACTAAGGAGTATCTCCCTCATCCAAAGCTCTGTCCTTAGCTGATTTTGGCTTTACTTTTAGATCATATTGGTTATTTGTTCTCTATCAGTTTTTACACATCTTTGAGTTTATGGTCTTCCAAACGTTGAGATTTTATCTGCACTGAAGAGACATAAGTTGTCGAAATGCGCATATGCAGAAATTGAATTCACAGTAACTTCGGTATTTAGTTATATGTTTCCACTGGGTCGATGCCGCTGCTGGTGGACCGTTAGTCCCCGAGGGTATTCACCAGCCAAGTAGTCAGTACTTCGGTGCTGACCCGAAAGCCGATTCTATTTAAACCTTACAATATCTAAATTGTTATAAATTTTGTTGAAAACTAAGGAGTATCTCCTTCATGCAAAGCTCTCTCCTTAGCTGGTTTTGGCTTTACTTTTAGATCATATTGGTTATTTGTTCTCTATCAGTTTCTACACATCTTTCAGTTTATGGTCTTCCATAAGTTTAGATTTTATCTGCACTGAAGAGACATAAGTTGTCGAAATGCGCATATGCAGAAATTGAATTCACAGTAACTTCGGTATTTAGTTATTTGTTACCACTGGGTCGATGCCACTGCTGGTGGACTGTTAGTCCCGAGGGTATTCACCAGCCCAGTAGTTAGTACTTCGGTGCTGACCCGAAAGCCGATTCTATTTTAAACCTTACAATATCTAAATTGTTGTAAATTTTGCTAAAAACTAAGAAGTATCTCCCTCATGCAAAACTGTTTCGTTAGATGATTTTGGTTTTACTTTTAGATCATATTGGTTATTTGTTCTCTATCAGTTTTTACACATCTTTGAGTTTAAGGTCTTCCAAACGTTTAGATTTTATCTGCACTGAAGAGACATAAGTTGGCGAAATGCACATATGCAGAAATTAAATTCACAGTAACTTCGGTATTTAGTTATTTGTTACCACTGGGTCGATGCCACCGCTGGTGGACTGTTAGTCCCCGAGGGTATTGACCATCCCAGTAGTCAGTACTTCGGTGCTGACCCGAAAGCCGATTCTATTTTAAACCTTACAATATCTAAATTGTTGTAAATTTTGTTGAAAACTAAGGAGTATCTCCTTCATGCATAACTCTGTCCTTAGCGGATTTTGGCTTTACTTTTAGATCATATTGGTTATTTGTTCTCTATCAGTTATTACACCTCTTTGGGTTTATGGTCTTCCAAACGTTTAGATTTTATCTGTACTGAAGAGACATAAGTTGTCGAAATGCGCATATGCAGAAATTAAATTCACAGTTACTTCGGTATTTAGTTATTTGTTAACACTGGGTCGATGCCACTACTTGTGGACTGTTAGTCCCCGAGGGTATTCACCAGCCGAGTAGTAAGTACTTCGATGCTGACCCGAAA